>JANZLD010000002.1:30013845-30031531 GCA_026413575.1 Erythroxylum carthagenense | reverse complement strand
ACATAAGTCAACTTACCCCATGTGCATGTTGACTTATCGGTACTGAATGCGTGTAAGTCAACTTACACTTACAGTCTATATATGTACAAGTATATCAAATCCCTCTAATTATGTATACAACGGTATAGTAAACTCAATCCCACTAATCTAGCATAACCAACGGTAAAGAAATCCCATAGATTATGGTAACTTAATATATATAGTAGCTAATCAAAATCCCTCAGATATTCTAATAAAGAGAGTTAACATCTTGGTTGTGTTGTTCAACACTTTGAACATGGGTGGTCACAGGATTTGCCAAGTATTGCAGCTCTGAGCAGTAAGCTACCATGGCTATCTCTGCACTGTTATGGATGACGCATTTGTGGGACAAGGTTATGAAACGAAGAGGCGTTAATTTAGGGTTTCTTATTCTTATTTTTATTATTTCTTTTAAAATCGCTTTATTATTTCTATTCTTATCGTTGTTTTTTTAATTAGAAGCCTACAGAATAGGTCTTCTACTGCTGTTAGGAGACTAGCCTATTTAAAAGGCAATTAATGTGAATAAGAGAAGTAGTCAAAAATTCAACTTAATCAAGAGATCAGAGTTCTCTCTTACCCTGAACTCTAAAGTTTCAGCCTCCCCTCCAACGAGCTGAATTATTATTCAAAATAGGTCGACGCAGGAACTCAAGTGGAAAAAAGGAAAAAAGCGTAAAATTAGAGATAGGTTTTCCTATCAATCGCCCTATGACGCGATCCTTCTCTACAAAACTTCACAATTTGGTATCAAAGCCAATCACAATGGGCGATGAGATCGAAGATTTCAAAGAGGAACGATCCCTTATGGATTCTAAACTGGTCGCAATGGAACAACGCCTTAGGGAGAGAATTGAACAAGTCCTTCAGGAACAATTTTCGGGTTTGGGATTCAATGCCAATAAGGCTACCTACAACGGCAGTGAAGCGAGCAGTGCTTCTGCTCCTACAATGGGCCGACCATCCACCACTATTGCCATAGAGGGTGCCATACATCCTATTCCACAACCAGGAATTCATCAGTCCATGGTTTCTCAGTATGCAAGGTTGGATTTCCCATCGTATGATGAGACTGAAGACCGTTTAATTTGGGCTCACCATTGTGAGTAGTTTTTTGAGAATCAGAATACCCCCAAGATAGAAAAGGTGGGATTAGTCATTTTTTATCTTCTGGGCGAAGTGTAATTGTGGTATTATCAGTTGAAAAGAGCAAGGGGATCAATGACTTGGGTAGAATTTAAAAAACACTGCTTCCAACAATTTGGGCCACTTGAAAGTAGCAACCTGGTGGGTGAGTTGGTCACGCTCTGACAAACTGGAACGGTTGAGCTCTATCAAAGACAGTTTCACTTGAAAATTTGTACGTGGCTTATTCATGGTGGGGTTGGATGACCTTTACGAATAGATGTCCAATTGATAAACCACCATATTTATCATCTGCTATGAGCATAGCTAGAGCTTATGAGCAAAAACTTCAGCTGAAAAGGTCACCAATTATCACGAGCCAACATGACAGCCTTCTCAAGTGGGTTCGGGCAATTCAGTAACAGTTCAATCCAGTAGTCATACTCCCTTTTTAAGCGATTAACCAGAGCAAAGATGGTAGAGAGGAGATCAAAGGGATTATATTATAATTGTGATGAACCATACTCAACAACTCACCAATGCAAAAAGATTTTCTGGTTGGAATTGGTAGATATAGAGGAAGAATTTCCACAAGATGGCTTAGATGCTACTCTAGAAATTTCTTTACATGCCATTATTGGGCAATCCTATGGTCAAACCATGCAATTACAAGCTACAATGAATGGCTAATTGATGCTTAGTTTGATTGGTTCCCGGAGTACTCATAATTTTTTTAAGTTCAACAACAGTCCAAAGTCTTGCACTTTCTATCCACTATGTGCCAAACACCAAAGTCTCTAATGCTAATGGCGAGAAAGTCCAAAGTTTAGGGGTTTGTACTCATGTATCGTTTTCTATTGCTGGTCATACATTTTCTGTAGATTTTTACGTGATTCCTTTGGGTGGCTTTGACATAGTTTTGGGGGTTAAATGGCTAGAAACATTGGGCCCTATATTATGGGATTTTACTACACTTACCATGGCTTTTTGGGTAGAAAGAACACCCCTTTTCTTTCAAGGAGAGCATAGGCAGGGTAATCATGCCTTACACATGATGGTTAATATTGCTTCTGAGGATCAGAGGTTGGAAGCCTTTTAGTAGAGTTCGGAGACTTATTTTAGGAGTTTATGGGCTTACCTCCTATCAGAGAATGTGACCACCGCATCTGTTTGTTTCCTGAAACAACTCTAGTGGTTGTCTACCCTTATCGATACCCCCATAGACAAAAGGATGAAATTGAGAAGCAATGCAATCAGATGCTTAAACAGGGGTTTATTCGAACTAGCCGATCCCTATTTTCTTCCCCAATTTTGCTGGTTCCCAAATAGGATGGGTCTTGACGGCTTTGCATTGATTACTATGAACTGAAAGCTAAAATAATAGAGGATAAGTTTCCCATTCTAGTGGTTGATGAATTATTGGATGAATTGCATGATGCTCGGTATTTTACTAAGCTAGATTTAAGATCAGGATACTATCAAGTTCGCATGTATCCCGCAGATGTGGAGAAAACAGCCTTTTGCACACATCACAAATATTTTGAGTTCCTTGTTATGCCTTTTGGTCTTATTAACGCACTGACTACTTTTCAAGCCTTGATGAATGATGTATTTCATGCATTTTTACGTCATTTTATGCTGGTTTTCTTCGATGACATTCTGATTTATGGTGTCACTTGGGAGGATCATTTGGGTCATATGAGGAAGGTCTTTGCCATACTGTGTGCTCACAAACTTTATTTTAAGCGTTCCAAGTGCTGTTTTGCATCTACACAAGTTGAATATTTAGGCCATACTATCTTGAGTGACGGTGTGGGCATTGATATGAGCAAAATACAAGCTATTTTGGACTGGCCTCAATCTTAATCCATCACTTTACTTCGTGGCTTTTTCGGTTTGACAAGTTATTATCGAAAATTCATTCGTGATTATGGGTCGTTGGCTGCTCCCTTGACTTCTATGCTGAAGCATAACTCTTTCCAATGGAGTGACGCAGCTTTAGACGCATTTGAGAAGTTGAAAGCTGCCCTATCCACTACTCCGATTTTGCAGCTACTTGATTTTGCTGAGGACTTCATTGTCGAATGTGACACCTCAGGCTATGGTATTGGGGTTTTTTTGCAACAAGATGGGCATTAGGTTGCTTTATTTAGTCTCCAATTGGCTATGAGACACCAAAAACTAACTGCTTATGAGAGGGAATTGATTGGTTTGACTAAGGTAGTGCAATATTGGCGTCCTTATTTGTGGGGTCGACTATTCTTTATCCGAACCGATCATTACAGCTTGAAATACTTGTTAAAACAACGACTTACTACTCCACCACAACACCATTGGCTTAGTAAGTTCTTGGGTTTTAACTTCACTATGGAATACAAAACAGACAGTCTCAATACAACAGCAGATGCATTGTCTCGTAGAAGCATGGAAGATGCTTATTTGTATGCTATTAGCTATCCTAGAAGTACTTTGTTGGAATCCATTAAGGAGGAGTTATTGTGCTCTGATGAATTGCAGAACCTGTATGCACGAGTTAATAACAGGGATCTTAATTCGGATTGGCAACTTCTTGATAGCTTACTTTTGTTACAAGCTCGCATATTTCTCCTCCATAATTCTTAACCGATTTCCACTATTCTATTCGCCTATCATGACAGTGCACATGAGGGAATTCATAAAACATTCCTTCGGATTCGTGGGGATTTTTATTAGAAGGGTATGAAGCGTGATATTGCATCATATGTGGCTGCCTGTCTAGTATGCCAACGTAACAAAACTGATCATCTCAGCCCAGTGGGCCTACTCCAACCTTTGCAACCACCAACATAAATTTGGGCTGATGTTTAGATAGATTTTATAGATGGGTTACCCACGTCTTGTGGCAAATCGGTCTTGTTTGTTATCATTGATAGGTTTTCAAAATATGCCCATTTTCTTCCTTTGACTCATCTACATTCTGCTCTTCGTGTTGCTCACATCTTTTTTGAGCATATTGTTTGATTACATGGCATTCTAGAAACTATCACTTATGATCGAGATGTGGTTTTTACTAGACTTTTTGGAAGGAATTTTTTTTATCTTCAAGGTGCCAAGTTACAGTTTTCTTCAGCTTATCATCCACAAACGAGTGGCCAGACGGAAGTGGTCAATTGGACCGTTGAGATGTATCTTCGCTATTTTGTAGGTGATTATCCTTGCCAATGGTTTACTTGGGTTCCTTGGGCTGAATATTGTTACAACACTTCTTTCCATTTAACACTCAAGACCACCAATTTCTAGGTTGTTTATAGGCACGAGCCACCTCGACTGCTTTCTTATACAAGAGTAGATGCTGTTGACACTACTTTTGTGGACCGAGATAAGGCTTTGGGTGTTGTCTGCAGTCATATACTTCAAGCACAGTAGTGAATGAAGAACTATTATGAAAAAGGCCATCGGGAGGTTGTATTTTCTCCTGGTGACCTTGTTTGGCTTCGTTTGCACCCTTACTGATAACATTCTATACGTTTGCATGTTCACAGTAAGCTATCTCCTCGGTTTTATAGGCCATTTTCAATCTTGAGACGTATTGAACAAGTAGCATATGAGCTAAATTTACCTAGCAACAGTTGCATCCATAATGTCTTTCATGTCTCCTTGTTGAAAGCATTTCAGGGTGATCAACTACCTCTTATTATTAAGTTCCCTCCAATTGACAGTGGCTAGGTTGTTGCCCATCCTACTGCTATTCTTCGTGCACTCATTAACCATGAGCCAAGGAAGTTCTTGTTCATTGGGTTGGGCTACCTAAATCTAATGCTACTTGGGAGAATGTTGACCAATTCAAGCAGGCATATCCATCCTTCGAGCTTGAGGACAAGCTCTTTCAGCGAGAGGGGGTAATGTTGTGGATGACGCATTTGTGGGACAAGCTTATGAAAGGAAGAGGCGTTAATTTAGGGTTTCTTATTCTTATTCTTATTATTTCTTTTAAAATCACTTTGTTATTTCTATTCTTATCATTGTTCTTTTAATTAGAAGCCTACAGAATAGGTCTTCTACTGCTGTTAGGAGACTAGCCTATTTAAAAGGCAATTAACATGAATAAGAGAAATACTTAAAAATTCAACTTAATCAAGAGATCAAAGTTCTCTCTTACCCTAAACTTTAAGGTTTCAGTCTCCCTTTCAACAAGCTAAATTGTTATTCAAAATAGGTCGACGCAAAAACTCAAGCGAAAAGAAGGGAAAAAAACAAAAAATTAGAGATAAAATTTCCGATTAATCGCCCTGTGACGCGATCCTTCTTTAGAAATCTTAACATGTAGTTTAAACTTCGACTCAGACATCCAATAAAATTTGAAGGCAAGCCATTATTGTAATAGTTACAAACGAGCTCAAAAAATTGCAAAACATTAGCTTTCCTATAGCTGTAACAATAATTTTTAGGTTGTCTATTAAAACACCAATAGGAGTTCCTTAGAAATTCCCTCCGTGCAAAGCATTGTTTTAAGCAACATCAATCAATGGATTATCATTGATATAATTGATCTCCCACTAAATAGAATGAGTTGCTGCTTTAATCACTTCAATCTGTGGTCCAAGCCATTGTGGAGAAGTTCTTAGTGCTTAGTGGTCCTATTTTGGCTTTGCAAGAGGGTCATTTTCATGGCAAATCTTACCATCTTTTATGTAGTCACTTTCATCCAACAGATGCTTCATAATAGCAACTACTTCAATTTAACCAAGATGCTGTTTCAATTTATGAGTTAGTGGGTATTTGTAGTCAGCCTTACCATGCATGATTTCGCGGAACAAAACAGAGAGAATTTCTACAAGAAGGGCCAAAATGTTGACATCAAAGCAACTGTTGCAGCCACTGCAGAACTATATGCAGTTCCATTATTTGAAAGAAAATAAAATAATAGAGAAGTTGATGAATTATGAACTTAGTTTCAATTATGCTACAGTGTTATTGCCTTTTCTCTCACTTCTCTTGTTTGCAAGACTTGATTTAGGAGATGAAGGTGATTGGAAGATTAGGTGATAAAGGTGTTAGTTGTTCCGTTGATTTCTATTTGCAAAGTAATAACGAGAAATTAAAAGGGCATAATCATCTTTCGTATATTAAATTTTTAGCCGCGGAGCAAATTGCTCTTATGTAGGAGCTTTGTCAAAAGGGTTCAATCCATTAATCCAATAAGTTATTTATCAAATATTTCTTTCAACAGTTTGACATGGTTAGATAATTAAATACCAAAAAATATTTGATTTGTTATTTGCCAAATAAAGTCTTAATATATATATAATTAAAAAAGATAATTATAAAAAATTATCAAATTTTACTCAATATTTGAATTTTAATTTTTGTCGCAAATAACCAGTTGTTAAACTATCTGCTTATAGCAGTGTTTTGAAATCCGGACCAGTCATTGAACTGGAGGCTTTACTGATCATCGATTTGACCGGTTCAACCGATGTGACGTCATAATTATGCAATAATTATATTTAATTATATATAATATTAATAATATTAAAAAATATATAAAATATACCAAAAATTAAAAAAAACAAAAAAAACAATTTTTATTGAACCAGTGGTCGAACCGGTCTAGTTTGATCGTTCCGACCGATTCTCACTGGTTTAATTAAAAACTAGTTTTAATGAGTTAACAGGACCGGATAGCCGACCGATCACCGACCGATTCGACCGGTTTTTAAAACTATGGCTAATAGTGTTGACGTGAGTAATCCTATTAGTTTGTTTTTTTTTTGCTACATGTATGACACATATATGATATATTATGTAGTATTATAGGCAAAATAAAATTTTAAAATAAAAATAAATCTTAAAGCACTTAACATCCAATTTCTGCTTCCATTGATTCTTTGTTTTGGGGCTGAGACAGGTTGTCGATCCAAATGAATCATGATTGTTGTCTCTCCCCGCCCCGAAACTGACGTGCAGCACAAGGCCCATTCAGTTCGCGCGCGGGAAGGCAAGGTGCGTAGTGTTCATGAGACCAACGCCAAGTGGAGCAGCCGTGACTTTTTTTCCTTAACTGGATCTCGTTGGTGTCACCTAAACGTAGGGAGCCGACAATTTTAAAGAGTAGTCATGAGACATATGAGCTCTCAAAATTGAATTCCACAGTACACGGGCAGCCAAGAAAGTAGAGAAACTGCTACCAGTGATAAGAAGATGGGTGCAAAATTGTTTGCAGTGTTGAACAAAGGAGAAATAATGGAGGAGGAAGATCGAAATTTCAAGTAGTTCATTATGGGTTATAAATTAGTGACGAATAAAAGTGACCGGAAATAGAAGATTTGAAAAGAAATGACAAAGCATGAACTTCTTAGAACTCTTGATGGACCTTAAAAACACAAGAAAAAAACACCGTGTTTTTAAAGGGTAATCCTACTGTAAGCCCAACTGAAGCCTCTGTCCCTATTTCTTAAGGACATGGTTCTTAATTCCTCTCCTCTCAATCTCAATCACAGTAGGAATTTAGATCTGTCTGGCTTAAAATCCAAAACACGATGTGCGTTGGGCCCAATCCATGTGGAAGCAAGTTTAGTTGTTGAAGTGAATTGATTCACAGGATCCAGTTCATGGTCAGTCTGTTTTACCCCTCCTAACGATCAACTTAAATAGTTGCAGTTGCAGCTGCAGTTGTAGTTCCAGTTGCAGTTACTGTTTTGTATAATGGCTCCGGTTGGTCCTCGATCTGGAGATGCAATCTTCGCTAGCGGAGAGCGTGTGGTAAGCGACTCATCTCAATTATACTGTACTCCTGGTTTTGGCTGTTTGATTAATCACATGTTTGTGGCTGGCTTAGAATGCGGAGCTATTTACCTTAACCTATGGAGCGATAGTTCGCCAATTGCTTACCGATCTGGAGGAGGTCGACGAAGTCAACAAGCAGCTCGATCAAATGTATCCTTTTTTTCCCCATAAATTAAAACTATTTTGTGGTGCCTAATTCTGACTCAATTTATTGTTAGCATCCAGGGGTTATAATATTGGAATAAGATTGGTTGACGAGTTTTTAGCCAAATCAAATGTCTCCAGATGCGTTGATTTCAAGGAAACAACTGATGTCATTGCAAAGGTCTGGTCTGCTTTTTTTTTTTTTTTCCTTCTAAATTTCCATTCAAGTGTCAACCGAATTTTGCATTTGTAATGCTATGTTTTTAATTCTCGGCTGATCAAGTTATAAAATTTGAATTTTGGGTAAAAATTGTTATAATGCATAAGGGCTTTGAACTTCAAAAGTTGTTCCTACTCTTGTATCTATTTTGTCTCTCAACCTAACCATATCGTTTGATTTTTAAGAATTGCATTGGCAGAACCATTGTTGACTTTCTTCAATTTTTGACTAATTGGAATTATTAGTTTGGTCCAAATTCAGCTTTATACATGGTGACGACCTTCAGGTTTGATGCCAGTTAACTTTGCAAGTTTAATTTCTAGTTCCTTGTGCAACAAACTAGTAGCTCAAGAAAAGAAGAATGAGCAGAAGAGACTCAGAGACAGAGAGAGAAAATGTGAATTCTAGGAACAACTTTATATAATGACTAACTTCCCCTCCTTAATAACCCTTGTCCATAAGGGAGACACGAGGTAACTGCTGCCAAAAAGTGATAGAAAGTATTCGTAGCTAACATCTTCTCATAAGGCATGGCTTCACTTCACTATAATTGGATTACAAACCTCATGGCTCCTTTTCACCATTGTTCCAGCTGAGATAGCCATATGTTCATGATTTAAAACATCATTCTAAGGGATAAGTTATTCTGGACTACTTGACGTGGCTCCAAATGCTTCCTGAGTTGATATGTGGAAGGTATGATTCTTTGAATGAGGTGGTAAGTTAAGCTCGTAAACCACTGAGCCTATAAACAAAGTAGAAGGGTGCCAATTTACAACTAGTTCAGGTTTTCTAGTGAATTCTTGTATGGCTGAAGTTTAACAAGAGCCAGGTCTGCAACATTAAAAGACATATTTGTGCTGTTTTTCAGCTTGCTGCTTTTTCCTGCTTTGAGTTCTTGGAAATGAAACTCAAGTCTGTATTGTTTGTTCTCTAGCTTGAAAGGTCCTGCTCGCAGATGTCACATTCGAGTCTCCAGGAACATATGGAACATGTACTGGAGAAGAGTACTTGTATAGGAGCTGAAATGAAGCCAATGATAGCCACCTTGATCATTGATTAGGAGTGTCACTAGTAATGCACCTGGGGGATGCTTCTGAGAACCTTGCTGACTACCTTGATCTTTCCATTGGATCGGGGGTGATATGCATTTGAAAGTGAAGGCCAACATAACCCTGGAGTCTCACAATTTATTTACATAATTGACTGAGGAATAATAGGCTGCTATCAGCCTATGGTATCCTTGCAGTTTCAAAATTCCATGAATCCTCTAGCTGCTGAATAGTTGAAACAGAGCTAGGAAATTATCATACTTAGTTTCTTAGTTTGATTGCCAACTACTAACAGAATGACATCCTTCCCTTTGAATTTAAGCAAGCCTTGAAAAATGTCTGTTGAGGTAGTGCCCTTCACAGAATCAGGAATGATAATTGGTTGGCACAGACCGGATTCAGCAGTGAGCTATGGTTCAACTTTGACAAGCTTGACAAGACACAGGATCATATGAGGTTCCTGATGTCCTCCAAATTTTGCATTTTAGTTTTGTTTTCCTCCTTTTCAGTCCTTAGTTGAACAGGTTATCAGTGTAAATGTCGGTAAAGATTGCTTTAGTGCACAAAAGGCTTTAGACTTGAAAATTGTTCCTTCCTTCATAGCTGGCCTGTCTCTTAACCTAAATACACCATTTGATTTGCACTACACAGAACTGCTGTTGACTGTCCTCAATTTTGAATAAAATTGTATTGTTAATGTGGTGTAGTTTTAGCTTTATACATGATCATTATCTTCAAATTCTGTAGTTTTCCTTTCAGAGTGCACTAGTTGCTGTTATTGATGCAGAATAGTATTCTAACATCTCAATTTCATTAGCATGGAATTAAGTCCTAAATTTGTGCTAATAAAGCTTTAATACAGGTAGGTTTCAAAATGTTTCTAGGGGTGAGTGCATCAGTGACAAATTGGGATGCTGATGGGACATGTTGCAGTATCATTCTGGACGATAATCCTCTTGTGGACTTTGTGGAACTTCCTGATACATGTCAAGGTTTATATTACTGCAACATCTTAAGTGGAGTTATTAGAGGAGCACTAGAGATGGTGAGTGGCGTCCTTTTCTAAAATGCATTATACCTTTGTTATTCTATTACTCACCAAGGCATTTTATGCTTTCTTTTTAGAGTTGATGGCATCAATGGGGTACTTGGGGCATATACAGTAATAAAAAATTTTTTGTTTTTGTTTTATTTCTATTTTTCATTTTCTTCTACTTCTTTTTTCTTTTCCATGGAAAACATAAAAGGACAAAGAAGAATGAGAAGACAATAAGAAGGAGAGAGCAGATAAGGATAGATGATCCAATGCAAACAGGACAGAAGATTAAAAGAAAGTAAAATAATTTATAAAAACATAAAGATTTGGACAAACAATCAAAAAAGAGTAGAAATTATTGTTTTGTAGGCTTGAGAAAGAAAAACCTACTCACTTTTTTACAAAGGAAAATTCGAAAACATATTTTAGAGGGTTTTCAATTTCACATTTTCTAATTGAAAAAACATTATTTGAAGAGCAAACTATAATTTTCCTTTTCTTCTAGAGAATGTTTATGGAAAATTGTCCCATTTTCATGATTTGAAGCACCTTTGCTTTATTGTATTAGTTCATAGTGGCTTCTATAGAAAGATCTGAGGATCCGATTTGGCCATATTCAAAGAATCTTGTACATATTCTTTGCTGGGATCCTATTCTGGAAAATCAGTGTTATAGTACTATTATAGATAGTAGAGCTTGATCTAAATACACGAACTAAATTATTCCCCCATCTTTGTTTTCTGCAGTTCTCAATCATATGACTTTGAGCTGAGGCGTCTTGCTCTATGATTTATCTCTATTTCAAATTAAATTCTCTAGTCGTAGATGGATAACTGTATTTCCTTTATTACTGATGAGTACTATGGGTTGTAATGAACTCATAGCTGCTACAGCTGGGTCTATGATCATCTGAACTGTGAACCCTGTTGCTTCGGAAAGAGAAGATTTACAATGCTTTGGTTATTATTGGTTTCCATCTTTTCTTGCTATTGTATTGATTTTACTATCCTTGATGTAAGGTGTCAATGAAGGCTGAAGTCACATGGGCTCGTGATATGCTTCGAGGTGATGATGCTTTTGAGTTGCAGGTGAAACTTATAAAGCAGGTTCCAGAAGAGTATCCATACAAGGATGATGAGTAAATTCTTGGATGTCCTTAATATTTCCTCTTTGCAGCTGATGACTTTTATTTTCTTCTATAATTATCGCACACATTCTAGGGATTTATTGCTCAATAAAGCTTTGCTGATTTTACGTCCCATAGGGGCACGGGTTTGTTTTGGTCAGATTATTCTCTCTTCATCATGGCTTGGTTTCGTTGCCCTCTTTAACTAAGTGTAATGGCTTGGGCACGCACGCTCGTTGAGAATTTTGAGAGAATTCTGAATATCTTAAGCTTTCATATTGTGAATTTACACATTCCTGACCATTAAATTGTCCGTGAACCCTATTTTGGAGATTTGACATTTGAGTGTATCGTGTGAGAGATGAATAGCATCCCAACTTTTTGAGCTAACTATAATACAAAGCTAACAGAGAGCCTTCTGCATTCATAATACGTGGAATTCCTTTATATGTGAAGATGTTATAATTTTGCTTATATTTTTTTGACATTCATGTACTAGGATTCTTATGTCTTGTAACTAGCATAAATATCTGATGTGTATAGTATTTTCTTCACACTTAGTTAGCCTAAATACTTTCCTACTTAGCCTAAGTATATTTTTTTAATGGCTTGTTATATTTATTTATTTACCTGTCTTTTCGCTTTTTGTCTATTAATTTACTGGATTTATCTTTTATTTTGTTTCTTTACCTTATTCTATATTTATTATATTATTTTTTTTATATTTTTATTTATTCAAATTTATTTACTTATTATTATCATAATCATCTTTTAGGTCTATTTTTATTTTAATATTTTAAATACTATATATATCAAGTGGGTCATTTTTACCAAGTGTTAAGAATTTGTATTATTAAATTTCCTCAAATATCACATGTTAGTGAATTTTTACTGAGTTGTTATATTCGTTCATTCTGAAAAATTATTGGTTGGATAAATGAGGTCTTCTGACTCATCTACTTATTTATCCACTTTTCACCAAGTATCTGATTATTAAGCTCACGTATGTTTTGCTCTATGACTTGTCGAAGCAACAAAAATGCTATTATTTTTATTGCACAAACTTGCTTTGGTCCGAAGCCTTCTTCCATTTAAACCAAGGAAGGAAAAAAAAAAAAAAACGTTGGATCATGATTGACGACAGTCTAAAATTCCAAGCAACTAAATGACCTGTGAATTACCATGTTTCGATTTAAGGGGTGAGAATAATTAAAAGAAGAAAAGAATGTGTCTACGTAATATTCACTTCATCACTACCAATATTCACTACGGTTAATGATAGTCATTAAGAAAATGGGACACTCGTCCAAAACTAAACTTGATCAGAACAAAAAATCTCAATTCTTTTTCAATATCTTAATTATATGAAACATGTACACTACTTGACAACATACTACAAAAGTTGACAAAAATTAACCAACTTTTGAAGCTAAGTTTCTATACGTCTAACCATTACAAAATTGTGGAGGGCGATCATATAATCCCTCTTTCAATAGAAGCTTGTTTAATATTTAAATTTCGTAAATTTCACAGACCATATTCGAATTCAGCTCGTTTTAGGTTAGATGTCACCCTGTCAAAATATTGTGGCTCCTTTTCCTTGATATCATCAAGTGTACTTGATTCATGCTCGATTGCCTGTAAATGAAAGCTCCATCAAATATAGACCCCAATTTCAATTCAACTACAATGTTTGATTTTTCCAAGAACTGGTTCTGTCCTTTCGTCACCAGTCTTCTATTTTTGGCAAAAGACACATAAATTAGGCCTAGTGCAAAAAATTCTTTTCATAAACAACCTTTGTCCTAGTCTCATGCTAGATTGATGTGCGAAGGGTAAAGGACAGCGTCAATATTAATAGAAAATGGAATAAAGATTAATTTTGGTTTTCTCAAAGAACTAGGGTCGAGCAAAATAAAAAGTAAACAGAGCTACTAACCTCACAAATTATTTCGAAGTTTTAGGAATCAATCCTAGGGGAAGAATCACCCATCCTAAGAATCAAGTCTAATCCCCATCTCTGTACATTGCTACCAAAAAGGTTTAGTGAATATACCTCTTCAAATTTCAGAAGGATTAAGTTCGAAATAGAAGCTGGCTTCGCCCTGTCCCATCTGAAGATGAGATAAACATAGGACAAGAACATAGGTGTGTGTTAGTCCTATTTTACCATCAAGTCATTGCCAGTGAAAGGACAAGACACAAGATTAACATCAATAAATCTGATATATTCTTTGGATGCAAAAAGAAAAACAGAACCCTTTGATGCATCATTCTTGACATGATTCAATTGGTTCCAGAGGATGAAAATACGGGAAAGAAAAGATTTTGAATAAAAGGTACAAGGTGCAGGCAAAAGACTCACTTATTCTCTACATCATAGGGAGCAGACCAATTTTATCAATAATTTTTTTAACGGATCATATCAAGGCAAGATAAAAAGAAGAGAAAAACGAGCTCCCTTATTTAAGTGATAGTTCATCCTTTTAGTGAATGCCGTTATGCAACTAACTATTGTGCCACTTTCTTATACACCCTATTTTGAAATGAGTATTAACAAATTTTAAAAGATAAAAGCTGCACAAGTAAAAATGCAAAAGAATATTATCTTTATTCAGATTGATTGATTAATAATTAAAAAGAACTAAGCACAAAGAAAACCCTACCTAACAAGCATTAATTGATTAATAGCCCGCCACATTCCACGGCCAATATCTTTTGCTGACTCTTCTCTAGCACTTCGTCCTTGCCACAATTCCTTGGTAATATACATCACTTCCTCAACATCGACCTAGATATGTAGCAAGAAACAACTGACAAGGAATTAGGAAACATCATTTAATAGAAAATATTATGCAGATGCACAATATCCATTCAAGAAGCAACAGAAGTTCTCTTGATAGTTAGCTGCTACAAAATCAATTAAATTCTCTATTTTTAGTAACCATTATTAGATATCTCAAAATCTTGCAAATATGGAAAAACAATTGTCTGATCATGGTTAAAAGGTCAGAGTAAATTCGAAAGAAGGTCATATCCAGACAACCAATGTTCAAATCGTTGAAATAAAATGACCATTTCCATGAAACAAGGCAAGCATCCACACCTGGACTTCCATGGCTGTGCCATACAATGACTCCTCATGCTCGACAAGGCGCTGATGTAGTGTTCTGTAATGATCCAAATCTAGATTTACAACTGGTTCTGTTTGAACTTGCAATCCTGCAAGTTGTGTCACAACGTAGGAGGCCATCACTTGTCCAAAAATTGCAGGGATGGTACCAAGAACAGGAATTATGCGGACTCTAAAGCCAGGTACTATCTGGCATCAAGTTATGAAGTTAGAATAGCCAATGAAACCAAAGTTCTCTAGTAGAAGAAATGTTACGAGAAGTATTAAGAATTTATATTCAGTCAAAGCAGAAGGTTCTAAACATAATTGCTTTAAATTAGGTAATCAGTAATCTCAAAAATACAAGCACTGAAAAGTTATAAATGATAGTAAATATCTATAGAATTTTAACCTGATATTCAGAAGGATTATCCTCTCCGTTTGATCCTGCAAATGGAAGCAGCTTGGCTTTAGGTTTTTCGAGAGAGAAGACTACAGGGATACCACCATCAATACCATAGCCTTTCCTCAGTCGGTGTCTTACCTAAATAGTTGCAAACCAATTAGCCCTAAAAGTGATGATAAATCTAGAACACAAAATCAAGCTCTTTAAGGGGTTCTTAATTTCAACTTTCTCAAAATGCACATCAATAATTGATTAAATATGTGTTTAGGGAGCATCTCCAGTTGAAAAACATCCTACAGCTAGTTATATTAACTAATCATCCAGTTTAATAACACAGAGCAAGGGAAAATCAAACAGCAGTAACTGAAAATTTCACCAAGAGCGTCAGGCCAGGCCTACTGGCCCATTGCCATCTCTAGTGTAGCATAAGTAGCCCTATAACCATGTTAAATAGAAAGGCTGACAATAGTGAACATATTTAATTCACTGCCCATTCTTCTACAACAGGAACCAGGTAACTAGAAACAAAAGACCAACACATAATAAACATCATCCAATAATTTAAGCATTTTAATACCGTGATTACCACATCTGAAGAAGAAAATTCAGGCAACAATTTCGGCAAAACCCAATGATAGACTCTGATAACATGAATCCGAAAAACTCTGATACCATGAATCCAAAGAACAATAAACACTATAGAAACTCACTAACCAAGCTTGTTGATACGGGATTTTTAATTAAAAAATTTAGGAAAATCCAATATTATAGCATAGTTCAAACAGAGCAAGACCATCAAGATAAACAAGATAAACTAAGCAACTAATTCAAAAGGAAATATATTACGGATCGAGATAATGGATCATTCTTAGATTCACTTAGATCAGCCACACGGATTCTTGTTGGATCAGCTCTAGCACCAGCTCCAGTTGCAGATAAAACCTTTAAACCCCTGCGCACACATGCTGCAAGAAGTGCCACCTATTACATACGAAAATATGAAAGTTATACTAGAGATCCCATCACACAAAAGCAATTGTTCTGTCCCCAAAAAAAAAGTCAAAGCACGCAACTGCACTATATAGCCACTTCAAAAGTTAGGAAAACAAAATGTAATATAGAAAGAGCAAAGATCCTTTTTTTTCAGTACTACAGGCAGCACAAAGAAAGAGTATCAAGATATATAATATAAAGCAGCATGTGAAACAGCAGGTCAAATCATCAGGTGAGGAGAGGTACCTTGGTGTCAATATTATCTATGCAGTCCAAGACAAAATCAGGGTGGCCAGAGAGAATCTCCTCTTCTGATGATGCATCATACAAAAGTACTTTGGCTTCTACATGGCACTCAGGGAAGATTGATATGAAATGCTTCCTTAGGCACTCAGCTTTTGGAATACCAACATCTGCTCGTGTTGCAACAGCATGTCGATTTAAGGATGACAGAGAAACCTTTCATAAAATAAGAAATCATTGCCATGTACCATAAATAAATAAATCATAATCATGTTAACCAAAACATCAGCTAACTAAATACCTTACATTGTTTATCTTTTTGATCTTACCCATAATTTAGGAGGAAGATTAAAAATACCACAAAAAGGCAACAAAGAGCACATAACAAGTGATTATTGCAAGCATGAAACTACTAATAGATACCAGCCACACTTAGAACACAGGTCCAATACTAAAAGAATGGTAAAAACACCCAAGGAATGACACCTACATTCTTGTCTGTGTCTAGTGTCATTAATATCAATTTAAATTGTGTATAGGTATTAAGAAACTTTCAGTCTTGCTCCACTCTAATTTCTATGTCAGTCATATTCAAATTTGTATTGTTTAAGTCCTCTTACATGGCCTAACTTTCAATGTAGGTCATGCCCTTAAAAGCCTCAGGATTTGTACGATCTATGAGGGCCAATATGTGCTACGGCCCTTTTTAAGGTCCTATATGGCAATCTAAACCAGCCCCTGGCACAGTCATATCCATAACTGCAATGTCAATTGAAACCAAGTTAGATGTTATGTTTGACAACTAATAATGTTCATGAAACAGTTGATATTGAAAAATTAAAGCATCTATAACTTAGATAAGAAAAACTCAACTAGGAGGATGGAAATAAGAACAGGGACAAAGTATGAGGCCCAAAGTTTGCTTTTGCCCTTGGGACTATCATTTTAAGGTGCAGACAGTTGGTTGCTTTTCAATAAAAAAAGGGTGGTGCAGCAGTTTATGAACAACTAAAAGGGCAATCCTCAAGTTTGGTGCACCATACATGCAAAACTCAAAATTCTAGTACCATTCTTGTTACAGCCAACATTAAAAAGAAAAGGTGCTTTTTGCAGCGAGATGAAAAATACAAGGATGATAAAAATGGCATGAACATTTTGCTGTTTTCAGAAGGAAAATGTACAGGCACCAAGCTCTCAAGTTTTATGTAATGTCTCACACCAATGTTTACTCATCACTAGATGCATTCCAAGGTCTTATTATCTCCAGCATAATTTTGGAAGAAACATTTTTTAATGCTTACAAAAGGGATAAAATTGAACATTAGATATTGTTGGGAATATGAAATCTAGAAAATTCGGCAGTGTGGGGTTTTGAGGGTAAAGTGGGGAATGAGAGGGAGAGATGAGTCATGTGAGTGTGGGAGTTAGTTAGAAGGAGGGAAT
>JANZLD010000002.1:29992935-30013745 GCA_026413575.1 Erythroxylum carthagenense | reverse complement strand
GTGGGGAATGAGAGGGAGAGATGAGTCATGTGAGTGTGGGAGTTAGTTAGAAGGAGGGAATATAAGGTTGTCAGGGGGAATGAGGGGCATTCGGTTAGGATCATTTGAAAGGTGATTGTGCGGAGATTGCTAGCTCTCGAAGTCTAGCTGAGGAATAACAACTCTCATTGTTTCTCTCTCTACTCCATAATTCTTCCTATTCTTCTGCTGCTTTTGTGTGTTTGTTTGAAGTGCATGTCTCGGTTGTGTGAGTTGGTTCACTGTTAGAGCAGGAGGTCTCTAACAGATATATGGTCTGAGAACCCAGGTATTCATGAAAGTCAGAATCCTCCACACCCAAAAAGAGGCATATTTTGGTGACAAAAGATAACCTGAGAACTTTAGAACCCTCAAATATTTAAGATGGTCAGACTCACTTCAATCGGTTATGCAAACATCTGAATCATAAAAACAAAGATCCGAGCCGAGAACTTCTCAACCTTCAGGTAAGGTTGTGTCATAATGTGTTCTTGTTGGCCTAGCATTATCAAGAATGTTAATAGGCCATTTAGAAATAGAAATATAAGGGAAATGCATATACTGTTCAGTTTCAAGATAATACATTAGACTAAACAAAGACCACAAGGAAAAGATTGTAGTCATCAACTCACTCGGGCAATTCTGGGGTGCAGAAATTTAAATCTTCCGACATGTAGGACAAAATTATAAAGATAAAATTTACCAAGATGCATCAGGAATTCATGCTTGTGACAAATGGGTAAAAATATCCACCACTCAAGGCACAATAATTGTTTAGAGCCTCTTGTCTAACACATCACTGTTTATGAGGGATAAGTTGCATGATACAATTAAAAGTTTGAAATTTACAAAAGCATGAATTATGGGAATTCTAAGAGTCAAAGAAAGATGGCAAAGCAAAATAAAATAAAAAAACAAAAACAAAAACAAAAACAAAAACAAAAAAAATTCTTTTTTAATGTAGGCATTACCTGATCAAAATCTACAAGGAGGAGCTTCCCAACTCCTGACCTCAATAACATCGATGCAGCATGAGTGCCAACACCTCCAAGACCAATGACAACAACGTAGGATCCAGTTACTTTCCTTTGAGACTCGAGGCCAAAAAACTGAATGTTCCTAACAGCAGCACAGATGTTACAAACATTAAGAATTTCAGAACTAAGCTCACCAGATTATTAGTCTGAAAGTGAAATCTAAAAGATCATGTTAATCTATGTTCTGGATACCACAAAAACAAATTAAATATAAACAAACTGGTCACTGATAAAGAGAATGTCAAATGTATTTAATCAAATATCACTTCAATTTCTCATGCACATAAATGTGTGATATATGATTGTAAACTCTTGTTTCAAACACACAGAACGGTGAACCAGCTAGAGAACCAAGCCACACACACATTTGTAAACTCTTGTTTCAAACACACAGAACGGTGAACCAGCTAGAGAACCAAGCCACACACACATTTGATAATGCCACTGAAAGCAATACATAAACTTGACACTGAAGACTAGATACTATCTTACAGAACCTCTAGACTTCATCTGTGTATATATTCAAAGAAAATGAAAGAGAAGTTTGAGACACTTTATTATGATAAAAGAACTTTTTCAAAACTACAATATTGTCAATAAGAAAGGAGAACATAAAAGTTCCAAATACTTGAAACTTACCATGCTTAACTATTGCATGAATGACAACCACAACAAATTTGAATAGTCTTAGCTGAAATACATACAAGATGAAAATAAAAAATATTGACATGCAGCATCAATTTAAAGATATTTAAAGGAAAATGAAGGAATTGGAGTCTGCAATAGAGGATGCTTAATGCTGGCCAGAGAAAGAGGCCAGAAACAATCTTTGAACTAATACTACATTTGTATAAACTGGGACAATACATTTACTTTACCTGGTTAGTTGTTCAGAAACAATTTCATCTTGTAGGAGGTCTATATCTGGCATCCTACTGTTCCTAACTTCAGGAGCCACCACATCTTTTCTAAAAGGAATCTCAGATACTGTATTACCTGTAGGTGAAAAGAGTCTAAAAATCATCATTTTTGCCATGTTCTGAGTAAATAAATAAAGGGAAATGACTGGTTAATCAATGCTTATGGGCACGTTTTCTTTTCTATGAAAAATCACCCTGGCATGTTTCTAGATAAGAAACAATGTGGAAAACCAACGTCTTCAGACAGATGTCTTATTTGTAAATATAAGACATCTTTTCTGTAGAAAATCAACCCGGCATGTTTCTAGATAAGAAACAATGTGGAAAACTAACATCTTCAAGCAGATGTCTTATCTGTAAATATCAGTTGTAGTCTACAACATTCAAACTACAAGCAAGAATATGCCAAGGCAGAGTTCGAAGAGTATCATGCCTCAAATTTTCTATCATTTTGTCAGCTAATTCCTAAACTTTCAGCTTCAATTTACCGTGGTATGAGATATGATCATGGTGAACTTCCAAGATTGACCTATGTGATCAACTAAATTTTTTAAAAAAAGTAACTGTTTTCTTTGAATTAATATATAATAACGATCTTATGAAAACTGCTTTTCCTCAAAAGAAGTGTAAACATTATATTCACCAATACGCAACCCGTGCTAGTTTGAATCATGCAAAAAGAATAGTAACAGTTGAATTTCCATGAGCAGAAAGTAAAATCCAATAGTATTTCATCTTTGTTTCCTTCTTCTCTTCTTCAAATATAATTCAATAATAGCACATAAAGCAGTGATTTTTTGTTCCCAACTATCCTAACTAGGGATTACCCTTCCGACAAGGAAATAGGTGAAACACCACAAGAGGTAGCTACAAATCACAAGGAACTAGGGACTACACTGACATTGAACGACAAGTAAATAGGTGAAGTGCTAAAACAGGTAGCTACAAATCATAAGGAATCAAATATTCAGGGAAAACTGGAGTTCCATGGAGAATGCAATCAAAGTTGTTAATTAGTTCACAAAGTATGGTATATATACACGTCAATTAATAAGCGCCATACCATTCAATCGAGTATTAGCATGTTTAGTGGACTGGCTCGCTATAATCCTGCATAAGATGCGAATCAATCAGAAATTACCACAAAAGGAAAAGACAATAATAGAAATCAAGTTTAAGAACCGGGAATAGATTAAGGATAGAAGCTGCTGATGAGCAGGGTTGTTAAGAGAAATGCAACAATAGAGAAGAGAGAGGATGGGGTAGGAAGTGGTGGAAAACGAAAACGAAAATGAAAATGGTTGGGCAACAGAAAGAGCGTTGATTAAGAAGAAAGAAAGGGAGTGACTTACCTAGGAAGAAGCTTGAGCAAACATAAAGTGGAAAAAGAACCCGCAAGAGCTCCAGCTCCAACCAAAGCCAAGCATTTCAGTTTCTCCTCCATCATCACCACCTTATTCAAACTCCTTTTGTTTTCTTTTCTCGCCTTGTCAATTTTCACAGTTGCCAAACAAGAAGCGTCGCTTTATCGATCAATGACTACTAAAACGTCCCATAGCCCAGCCCGACCCGATCCGAACTGACCCGACCCTACCCGCACGAAAAATGATGTTTGGTTGTAACTAAAAATTTATTTGAATGAAGAGAGAAAATAATAATAAAATGTTTTCTAGACCGTTCTTTGCAAGTGATGGACACTACATAGCAAGTTTCTAGGGGTTTTAGGGACACACTCACGCCCGCAGACACATACACACAGCGAAGAAGAAGAAGAAGAAGAAGAAGAGAAAATGGGTTTCGCATTGCAACCATACGGTATACAATCGATGTTGAAGGAAGGGCACAAGCATCTATCAGGACTTGACGAAGCAGTTCTCAAGAACATTGATGCTTGCAAGCAGCTCTCCTCCATCACCCTCACTTCCCTCGGCCCTAACGGTACGAGATCTATGTCTTCTTCTTTTCTTTTTCTTCATCAATATTATATAGGGTTGTTTGTACGCATCAAGAAATTAGACTTTGAGATTATTAGGGTTTGTTTGATGATTGATTACACAGGTATGAATAAGATGGTTATTAATCATCTGGACAAGCTTTTTGTTACCAATGACGCTGCCACTATCGTAAATGAACTGGAAGTTCAACACCCTGCTGCCAAAATTTTGGTCTTGGCTGGCAAGGCCCAGCAGGAGGAAATTGGGGATGGAGCTAATCTCACTATTTCATTTTCCGGTCAGCTTCTTCAAAACGCTGAAGAGCTTATCAGGATGGGTCTGCACCCTAGTGAAATTATCAGTGGATATTCCAAAGCGATCAACAAGGTTAGGTTTTTTCTTATTACATTTTTTAATGCGTTTCCTCACTTGCATTGGTTATTTTCTTATTCCTTTTTTTCCTTCAGACTGTTGAAATATTAGGTGATTTGGTGGAGCTTGGTTCTGACAAAATGGATGTTAGGAAAAAGGAGGAAGTTGTTTCTCGAATGAAAGCTGCTGTTGCAAGCAAGCAATTCGGACAAGAAGACATCCTATGTAATCTTATTGCTGATGTAAGTTCATCCGAACGACTTCTTTTATCTCAAATCTTGGTCTGAGTTTAGTAATATGTTTTGTTTCTGGGTGTGTTGTAGGCGTGTATCCAGGTCTGTCCCAAAAACCCAGCGAATTTTAATGTGGATAATGTGCGGGTTGCCAAGCTCGTCGGAGGAGGTTTACATAGTTGTACTGTAGTGCGAGGAATGGTTTTGAAAAGTGATGCTGTGGGTACTATAAAAAGGGTAGAGAAGGCAAAGGTGTGTGCTTTATTTTGTTTGCTTGTTTCTTTTAAGTTTGGCCTAATATCTGCTCTCTAAATTTTATTCTTTCTCGCCTGTTTTGTATGTCTTCATAATATCTTTTATGTATATCTTAATAAAATCTATATTTGATGGCCCAAACTCTGTTTCTTCTAGCATTGAGATGTGACTTGTTCCCTTTTATCATTCTAAATCTTATCACCTCGATAGTGTGTTGGGAAACAGGAGTGGTTTGTGCACATGCAAGTTTGGCTTTTTCATGGATAAGTGGTTGTTATGTGAATAGAAAATAAAATGTAAATTTTTTGGGTGTTCTTTTATTTATACTGTTATTTTGGACCTATTTATTCTGGATTTTCCCCCTCTTTTTCTGTACTTTTGTAGGTTGCTGTGTTTGCTGGTGGTGTTGATACCTCTGCAACTGAAACCAAGGGAACTGTCCTCATTCACAGTGCTGAACAGGTATAACTTAGGGATATTCATTATTTATTGGTTTTTTGCTTATCTGTTCTCTTTCCTGATTTCCTTGATTTGATTATTAGCATTTTTTTAGTGGCTATATTGATTATACACTTTGGCATTGCAGCTAGAGAATTATGCTAAAACTGAAGAAGCTAAAGTTGAGGAGCTCATCAAAGCAGTTGCAGATTCTGGTGCCAAAGTAATTGTCAGTGGACAAGCTGTTGGAGAGATGGCATTACATTTCTGTGAACGTTATAAGTACATCAAATTTCTATGTCTCACTAAATTTGGTTCACCTTTTTGTTTCTTTTGAATTTCGGATATCTTTGCTATGAATGTGCACGTTAATGTTCTATATGACAATTAATGCAGAAGGAAGGTCTCGTTTTTGGATTTTTGACCTCCTTATCTGTTGCTTTGAGTTTTTGACAACTTTTCCTTTCAAATTTCTTACTTGCAGGCTAATGGTTTTGAAGATCAGCTCAAAGTTTGAACTAAGAAGATTTTGCCGCACTACGAGTTCAGTTGCTCTCGTAAGTCATCTCATGTTCACTTGTGGAGAGTCCTTTCAGCTATTTCCTAATTTGCATCTTTCTTCTTACAACAGTTGAAGCTCAGTCAGCCAAGCTCAGATGACTTGGGATATGTGGACTCTATTTCAGTTGAGGAAATTGGAGGTGTTAGGGTATGGTACAGTACTTGATGTAGTTGCAGTCATTTACTGACCACCTGCAGGGTTGTGGATCCTGCTGTCCTTTCTCTGACCATATTTCTCGTCTAGGTAACCATTGTGAGGAATGAAGAAGGTGGAAATTCTATCTCCACTGTGGTTCTACGAGGAAGTACTGAGAGTATATTGGATGACCTTGAAAGAGCTGTTGATGATGGAGTTAACAATTACAAGGTAATTGTTGTTAAATACATGTCTGGAGGTTTCTTGTTCCTCTTTTGCAAATATTTTGAGCTTGTGGTAGTTGAGGCGGTCTTTTTCCTTCTTTGATCAACTGTTTTTGGTATAGATTTGAGGAAGTTGTAACTGATACTCTCTCTCTTTATATACCTTATGCTCAGGCAATGTGTAGGGACAGCAGGATAGTACCAGGAGCTGCAGCAACTGAAATTGAGTTGGCTAGAAGACTGAAGGAGTTCTCATTTAAGGAAACAGGGTAATTTATCCTCCAAATTCCTCTCTTTAACTTCTTGGTTCTCCCCATCTTTTTCCTCCCTTCGTTTTATTATATTTTAGATTCTACATGTGTCTTGAGCTCCTTAGGTTTCAGATGTATAGTAAAACTTACTGTTTGAGTTTGAGACTGTTACTTGAATGCATTGCCAATATGTTGTTTTTATTTTTCCTACAGATTGGATCAATATGCTATTGCAAAATTTGCTGAAAGCTTTGAGATGGTACCTAAAACACTGGCTGAGAATGCTGGTCTTAATGCGATGGAAATCATATCTTCTCTATATGCTGACCATTCATCTGGAAATACCAAAGTGGGCATTGACTTGGAGGAAGGTGTTTGTAAGGATGTGTCGTCTATGGGCATTTGGGACCTTTATGTCACAAAGTATGTTCTGATCTATTATGTTCTGCATTTTATGATCATCTCTCTGTTAATGGTCTATGATCTTTTTTAGCTTCTGCAAGATATTATCTTTGGTACCATATTTTCAATGTTGAGTCATTGCTCTTTCACTTGAACAGCTGAAATCTGTTATTCTATGTGTGGATCACATGTGCTCTGCATTATACTGGAGCGTTGACAAATAACATGTGTTTTATTATCCTCTTGAACAGCTGAAATTTGTTACTGTATGTCTGGATTGCATTTGCTCTGAATTATACTGGATCATTGACAAATGACGTGTTCTGTTTCCTCTAACCCTGCCATTAGTTCTCAGTCATAGTTGCAGTACTTGCCCATGGTCTATTATATCACTAATGATATATTGTTGTGGGCATTGCTGCCGGTATATGTATGTGTGTCTTATGTTGTGGCATTTTTCATACTACAATTATGAATATTTCACCAGTTAGCATTGTATTTATGTAATTTTTACTGGTTACTCAAGACTTTTTAGTTTTCCCCTTTTCTTCTTGTGAATATTCTACTTCTATTTGCAGTAGTTCCTTAGAATTTTGTGTAAACCCTTTGCAATTCTCATCTGTAACTTTTATTGCAGGTTTTTTGCTCTGAAATATGCTGCTGATGCTGCCTGCACTGTATTGAGAGTAGACCAGGTATTTTCTTTTCTTGAAACTTGTTGCTAAAACTACTCTTTGACAATTTTGCTTCATTATGCACTGTTTTCAGTTTACGTAATGACAAAACCAGAAACTAATATGAATGAGTTTTTGGTTGACTCTTACCTTTCTTCACCTTGTTGTGCAGATCATTATGGCAAAGCCTGCAGGTGGTCCCAAGAGAGATCAACCTGCAGGGATGGATGAAGACTAACTTCTTGGTGAACTTTTTCTTCTTTCCCAGCCGGTATGTTTTAGTCGGTTTTTCGTCTTCGGTTGCACTCCGATGCTAAAAATGCACTCACTCAAGTTTTGTTTGCGGTTATAAAAATGTTAAGACTATTAATGCTTGTAAATTTCACTTGGAATCCAACTTCATGTGATGAACAGTTTTACGGGTGAGAAAATTTTCATTGGCTTTGGTCTCAACTTAAAATGGGTTTGGTTCAGTGGTCTGTGACGCTCTTATTATCGAGTTTTGCATTGAGTTGGTTATAATGCGAAAGAGAAAGCGGCTCTGTTCATTGAGGAACTGCCTCTTGGCGGATCATTTATTCGTTCATGCATTCCCATGGTGAACTTATCGAACTAGTTCTCGAAAAATAGAACTAGTAAATATAATTTATGAAATTAATTTTTAATGATCTTATTTTGTACGAATATGTCTGATAAGTGAATAAAAAGTAGTCTAGAGCTGTAATTCCGACACAAATTAACGGTTAGAAACTACCGTATTATAGTTCATCTCATGCCTTGAATAACAAGAAGTAATATGGTTAAAGCATAACCAAGTCTAATACATTTACCGAAAGATAATAACATCATGTGCATATATAATATTGATGCCATGGTAAAAAAACTGATGATTAAGGTTGGATCCCTTCGCTGGATTAAGCTGATCTAATATTTTGACGCTGTCGGAAATGCATCTGGGCTGCTGTGTTACTCGCTGCTCCGACGGCTGCACTGTTGCCATTTTCTTCACCTTTAGCTCTTTCACGAGAACTTGGACTTGCAGATGGAGAAATAAGCAGGTGAACTAGGGAACCGATCAAGCTATTGAAAAGATCAGGAATATAGGAACATGAAACCATGGTTTGCCTCAGATTCATAGCTCAGTTCGGTCAAGTTGGTTTGGCAAATTACCGTTACTAGTAGGTTATGAAATGAAAGCTTTGCTATATGGAAGACACTGAGGATCATGTATGTAGTCCGATCTGAACATAATAGTCAAAAGCGTACAGAATATTGCCAATAAGAACTCATTGCGTGGTTATAAAGTCAATTGATGCCCAATTAAGTCAGCACGAACCGACCCCAATGAGTGGAAATTTGCATGGAATAAGATAACCTTCTCTGGTGGATCATTGGCCATGGAAATTATCTTTAATTTATTTTGATGGGCAAGGATTCAAAAATAAAAAGAGAGAAAGAAAAGGTTATCATGTAAAACTTACCATTACCCTGGCTTCAAAACCACAAAAGAGTTTTTCTATTAATTTGAACACTATTAAGTGATTGGTTGTTCATTCTTAAAGACAAAGGGCCTGATTTTCCTCCATTGTCGAAATCTTATATTTGGCTATACCATATTTAATTCTCCTCATTGAAAGGACTGAGTTATCATACATACTCCAAATCTATGTATGTTGATAACAATTCATGATGACTTGAATTTCTCTTCAATTAAATTGAGTTGCAGATCTATTAGGTGCCATTTAACTTTTCAAGCTCCTCTTGGGAAATGAATGAACCTTAAATTGAAGCAAAAATGCAAAATATGATATCTTTTGGTTTGTGTCTTTTATTTGTATATTTGTAACATACTGAATTAAGAATTTTTTTTACTTTATATATGTTTATTTAATTGATTAACTTATAAGATAAATTCAACAAGATAATTATATTTTACAATGAAATTATAATAACATAATAATTATGAAATTCATACTATGGTTAAATTATTTCTAATTATTCTTGTATTAAGATTGTATATTAATATACAAAAACAATACTATACGTTACGTTTATCTTTAATAGGATGAGAAACGAATCTCATAGACTGAATTATATGAATACTTAAACAAATATATTGGTACTCGTTAGAGAATAAATTTATAAAATTTAAGAGATTTTTAAGAGAAAACTCATTATGATTGTATAAAAGAACTTTTGACTTAAGATCTTCATGGATTTTTATATTTTAATACTATTTATCACCTATCTTGATAGAGATTAGCTTAATTAATTTTCATTAGATGTGGCATGAAATATATAGTATTAATTTTAAAAAAATCTTTGGCCAATGATACCTGAAAATTTTTGTAACAATGTCGATAATGAAAAAATGTGGTTACAGAAATTAGCAACTCTCTCAATAACATTCAAACATGACTTAATCTAAAAGTCTCTAATATAATAGTACTATACTCAAACGATAATAGGAATGCAAAGCAAGAATGATAGAACGTATTCAGATCAATCTCCACTATTGAGCTTCAATGACCTGAATCAGAAAGAATGTATCAGAAGGGGAGGAAGAGGGAGGAACTCAGAGGAGAGAGAGAAGTTGCAAGAGAAGGTGGTTACCATTCTTAGCCTCCTCGCACAAAGTCCATCCATTGAGGATTTGATACTCTCACTCTACTGCTCCTTTTGACTCCCTTGATTTCAGGATTAGATGCCACCTGTCCTTTGTGCGTAACTAACTCTCCATTTGTCTTATCGTCCAGTTAGTTTCCTATCTCGAATTCAACATCCTTATATCTATTGTGGCCTTCTTTTTGCTACTTGTTACAATACCCTCCCATAAAAAACAACCTTGTCCTCAAGGTTGAAATAAGGGAAAATCCTTGAGAATTTCTTAAGCATTTTCCTAAGTAGCACCTGTATCTGTACTACCTTTCCATTGCACCAATACTTGTGGAACCTGAGACTGCCCTTGCAGTGTGTATTGAGTATCCAAGATAGCATGAGGATTAATAATTAGACTATGCTGGGAAGTTGTCAATAAAAGTGGCAAGTATTGCTCCTTGTTGTTACCTCTAAATTTCTTCAACAAGGATATGTGACAGACAAGATGTATACGAGTAACAGATGGTAATTCAAGTTTGTAGGCAACAGGACTGAACTTGACAATAATTTTGAAAGGTCCAAAAAATCACATTCCAAGTTTCTTCCTTAAAGCTAGGTAGTGTTGCCGATATGGTTGAAGTTTAACTAGAACATAATCTCCAACATCCAATTCCCATTGTTTGTGCTTGTAGTTAACATGCTATTTCATGTACTGTTGGGCTCGAAGCAAGTTGTGTTTTAAGTGATAGAGTAATTTATCCCTTTCTTGTAACAGCTCCTGTAAGGCAGGAGGATCATGAGTTTGAAACTCATACCAAATAAGTTTAGGAGGATCATGCCCAAAAAGAGCTTTGAAAGGAGTCATGTGAATAGGGTGGTGATAGGAATTATTTTACCAGTATTGTGCCCATGGTAGCATCCACAACTAGCTCTTAGGATTGTGGAAACAAAAGCATCTCAAGTTCATCTCCAATGTTTTGTAAGTACCTCACTTTGGCCATCCGTTTGGGGATGGTAAGAGGAACTCATGGCCAAAAAAGTGCCCTGTAATTTGGAAAGTTGCTACCAAAAATGACTGATGAAAACTTTATCACGGTTAGAAACAATGGATTTGGGAAAACCATGAATTTTGATGATCTGAGTAATAAAAGCTTCAGCCACTTATTTATTGGAGTATGGTCTTGAGAGGAATGAACTGTGTAAACTTTGACAAACGATCAATAACAACCATGATTATAGTATAAAAATTTGTTGGAGGTAAGGTTGTTAATCCATGCATATCTCCTCCCAAATCTGGTTTGGAACCGACAAAGGTTGGAGCAGATCTACATGAAGTTTATTCTCAGCTTTCACTTGTTGACAAATTACACAGTTAAGAACATAATCCTTGATCTGTTGTTGTATTTTGGGCTGATAAAATTGGAAACAAATTTGCTTAATTGTCTTAGCTATTCCGGAATGGCCCCTAATTGATGAACTATGGAATTGCTGCAAAATCTGCTGTACCAAAGGACTATCTTTGGGAATGACAATTCGGTTTTTTCCAATACAGAATTCCATTTTTTACAAAGTAGAGGGCATCTTGTTGTTGATGTGAATCCCATTGAGTTATGAGTTGTCGCAACTCATGATCATCATTCACAACTTTCTTAAGTTGCTGTAACCAGTCAATTTTTAGTTCAGACCATGCAGCAAAAAAACTTCATGAAAGAGCATCAACAAGAATGTTTTCAACTCAAGGCTTATATTGAATTTCAAAGTCATAACTAATGAATTTGTGTAGCCATTGTTGTTGCTTCAGCTTATGTAGTGACTGTGCCATTCTTAATTACGAACTTCTTGCCCAGTAGGTAGTGCTTGAATTTTGCTAAGCCTTCTGTGATTGCAAATAGCTCCCTGGTATAAGCTGATTGTCTCTGCATATGAATTGATAGTTTCTTTGAAAAATAAGCAATTGGGTGGCTAGCTTAGCTTAGCACTGCACCAACACCAATACTGGAAGCATCAGTTTCTAGAGTGAAAGGTTGTTAGAAATTAGGAAGTGCTAACACTAGAGCTGTAGTGATAGCCTGTTTAAGATTCGTAAAAGCTTCTGTTGTTATGGATCTCTAATTGAAAAAATATGTTTTGAGTAGGTCAGTCAAAAGTGCTGCCAGGATGACATACCCTTTGATAAATCTTTGATAATAACCACTGAGGCCGAGGAAGCCCCACAATTGTTTAATATTTTGAGGAATTGGCCAGTCAACAATAGCACTGATCTTGCCTTTCTCCATGTGGACACCAGCCCCAGTGAGTATATGAACGAAATATTCAATCTTAGTTGTGCCAAAGGAACACTTAGATAGTTTGGAAAAAAATGATTCCTTCTTTAAGACCTGTAATACAACCTCAAGGTGGTGCAAATGAGTATGCCAAGAAGGGCCATAAACTAGTGTGTCATAAAAAAAAGATGAGCACAAATTTCCTTAAGAGAGCTCTTAAACACATCGTTCATTAATGTTTGAAAAGTGGCAGGGGCATTGGTTAAGCCAAAAGGCATAACCAGCCACTCATAATGCCCATGGTGTGTTCAAAATGCTGTCTTAAGTCTATCCTCTGGATTAATCAAAATTTGGTGGTAACTAGACCGAAGATTAGGCTTAGAAAGATAGGTAGCACCAAATAGCTCACCCAATAGTTCATCCACAGTAGGAATTGGAAAAGAATCCTTGATGGTAATAGCATTAAAGGCCCGATAGTCTGTGCAAAATTTCCATGCACCATCCTTTTTCTTAATCAACAAAATAGGAGAGGAAAATGGGTTATGGCTAGGTTATATGATATCATTATCCAGCATTTGTTGGCCCATAATTTCGATATGTTCTTTTTGGTGATGTAGATATCTATACGAATTTACCTTAACAGGTCGTGAACCTTTAATCATTGGAATGGAGTGATCATGGATTCGTGGTGGAGGCAACGTTGTAGGATTTTAAAAAACTTCCTGATAAGTATGCAATAATATTGCCAATTTAGGTTCCAAGTCCTGAGGAAAATTCAGAATTGAAGAGAGTGGTGTATCCACTATAGCAAAGTGCATGGTGTAGGCCTCAACTATAGCATCAGTGTGGTGCATTCTTCTAATGTAGTGAAATTGGACATCTGCTGGAGGCATAACTGGATCACCTTGAAGAGTAATAAACTGACCCTTTTGAAAAAACTTGATCTGAAGGGATTGGTAATCAACCAAGTGAATCCCTAAGGTGGCTATCCAAGTAGCACTAAGAATTAAGTGAAACTGGTAACAAATACATAGGGAGGTGGATAGTGTGGCCTTGAACATCAACAGCGAGGTTCCTAATGTATCCCTTAGGTTGCGTATGATTACCATTTCCCACAATCACTTTGAACATCAGAATTGGTTCAATAGGTAATTTGAGGAACTTAGCAATGTGAGGCTGCAAAAAATTGTCGAAGCTGCCACCATCAACAAGAACTTGGATGTCAAGACCTTGAATCTTTGCTTTGAAATGAATAATACATAATCTGTGGAGTCCCTTCATGGCATTCATGGATAAATGATGATCAAAAGTGGGGGTCGACACTTGCAACTTAGGAAAAGAATTGTTGACCACATTGTCATGTTCAATTTGTGGCATATTAGATTCAGTAAAATCATCCTCCTACTGCAATATCATAAGGTGCCTATTGGGACACTTGTGATTGAAAGAAAACTTCTGATCGCACCAATAGTAAAGACCTTTGTCTCTCCATAGCTGAAGTTCTGCTAATGACAATCTTTTGATCAGGGGCTTGGAATTAGTGAAAGGAGGTTTAGCTGCGGGGGTAGGTAATAAGGGTGGAAGAGGCTATTTAGGTAAGGTTCTAGGTGAGGTGTTAGTGTTTTGAGGTAGTGGTTGAGAAAAAAAATTGGTTAGAGATGGGTAGGTGTTTGAGGAAAAGACAAGCTGAAAAGTAGTGGTGTATTTTTCTTCATATAATTTAGCAAGAGCAACAACTCAGAAAGGGTAGAGGGGCATTGAGAAACCCCTTCACGCCTAAAATTGATTTTGAGGCCACTGATAAAACAATCCAAAACAGCTTCAGGGGGTTCAAGGTGGACTCGATTAGCTAAGACTGTGAATTCCAAATAAGAATCATTAACAGAGCTAGTCTGGTGTAGTTTAAACAATGATGTACAAGGACAATCAAATAAGGAAGGGCCAAATTCAATTTCTACTGCATGTTTCAAGTCGTGACATGTTTGAAATGGTTGATTCCTCTTCATCATCTGGAACAAGGGAACCGCTCCCTTATCCATGTGCATAGCAGCTACTGTAATTTTTTCCATGTCAGGAGTATTATAGTAATAAAAAAATTGATCAACACTAATGATCCACTCAAGGGCATTACTACCATCAAAATGAGGGAAATAAAAATTCCATTTCCTGACATGAGAAGAGTGACGAGATTTCTGCTGTGGATTCGAGGTTGAGCCTGGGCCATGGTTATGAACGTTGCCGATTCTGCATGAAAGATTCTAGGGCCAAATGGAATGTCTCGATTTGAAGTTTCATTTCCTCAGCCATTTGCATTGTGAATATGTGTTGTTCTACAGTTTTGTGTTCAATAAGCTCATATAACTTCTTCATCTCAGTATTCATCTCTTTCAAACGTGTGTTCTTAGCCATGGTCGATGAAAGTACCAATGTAACAACACTGATAATGAAAGCAGGGACGAATATAGAAATTTTTTTAAGTGGGGGCAAAATTTTAATGGGAGCAAAATTTTATTTTTTTTATGGGATCAAAACTTAAAATAATAATTTTTTTCATGTTAAATTTTTGGAGGCAGCGGAGGTAAGTGGGGGAGTGTAGCTCCGTCTCTGAATGAAAGAGCGTGGTTACAAAAAATTAGTTCTTTTCTTAATAATGTTCAACACGACTTAATCCAAAAGTCTCTAATATAACAATGCTATTATCAAAAGATAATAGGAAAGTAAGAATGGTTGATTGTATTTAGATCAATCTCCACTGTTGAGCTTCAATGACCTAAATTAGAAAGAATGTATCAGAAGGGGAAGGCAGAGGGAGGAACTCATAGGAGAGAGAGAAGTTGCAGGAGAAGGTGGTTACTATTCTTAGCCTCCTTGCAAAAATCCTTCCATTGAGGATTTGATACTCTCACCCTACTGCTCCTTCTGACTCCCTTGATTTCAGGATTGGATGCTACCTGTCCTTTGTACGTAACTAACTCTCCATTTGTCTTGTTGTCCAGCTAGTTTCCTGTCTTGAATTCAACATCCTGATTATTGTCCACTGTAGCCTTCTTTTTGCTACTTGTTACAATATTTTTCGAATATCATTATAAAGTATAATATTAATGATAAAAATTGACACAAAGGGAATCAAATAGAACAATCATTGAATCCATACTTTATATCTTATTGAAATATTATATGATAAAATTATTAAAAAAATCAGGCCAGATCTGATCCTACATACAGTGGAATAAAAATATAATTTTCATTTAATTTTTTGAAATTCAAAATCACTTAATTCTACAACTTGATCAATGCATAAATATAATAAAGTAAGAATCATAATTCGTGCTTTATTATGAAGTTCGATAATTTTCTTCTCATTTTCCTTGAACTATTTATGAAATTAGTTTATTTTAAGGACTACAGTTGCTCACGTATCTGGTCTCTAATAGCATTCACAAAACATGTTGAGGGAACTCTATGTTTGTTGTAAAAAGGGTTATGCAAAAAATGTTTGCTCTTTTAGAGGCTTAATCTATTTATAATATGTTTTGGACCTTTAGTAATTTAATTGAAATAAAATTTTAATTTTAATTAAACTTAATTAGAATTATTGTTAGTGCTAAATACTAATTGAGCCCAATTAAGATATAAAATCTCATATTGATCTTTATTTATTAAATATATTATATTTAATCCTAAAGTTTCTTAAACTTTAGAATCAAGTCTAACTTGATTAAAATATCTTCTCTCATCAACTTCATTCTTTATGTGTGAATCATTAGGTTTTTAAATATGTCAATAATGGATATAAATTATAACCCTAAATTATATTTAAAATTAAATAAATTAAGCTCATTTAATTCCACAATAATTATCTAATTAAATAATTTATATGCAAACATTAAGATTGACATCTAGCAACACATAAGATCATCTAAATATTTAGGTATGTTAAATTTGCTTTGACTAATCTTTCCATGAATGATTTTTTTTGGATAGTTCAACCATTTCATCACACAATATTTTCATTAGACATATTCATATAATTAAAGTTTACTTGTAGATTACTTTTATGATCAACCTCGAATCTAAGTGTACCAGGGGAAAATTCTCCCAAAACCACCTCTGACTTCTAATTAGTGATATAAATGGGCTTTGGAAAATGTAATTCTAAGTTCCCAAGTTGTTAAACGCTAAAGAGTATTGGAATAAATTTTGAGTTAAGAGGAAAGTTTTATTTAAGTAAAAGATGAGTGTAAAGTGTAAGGAAAGCTTAAATAATTGTGGATCTTTTGTCTGGGTTATGTGCATTTGATTTTTTCCTATTAACGTGCTTGTACACCTCTCCTAACTTTAACTACCTTAAGTAGTTTTCTTGTTACTATTTAACCTCCAAATATCTTCCAATTTTAGCTACGTCCTATGTTGGAACCCTACCCTGGTGAGTCACGGGTCTGATGTCCTACGTGACATCTGGACGCGCATCTCACGAGGGAGGAACTCCTCACCACAGAAGAAAACTCAAATCGAACTGATTTCACTTACTCCCGGACGGATCTTGAAAAATTCACCTCAATCTCCTTCAATAAAATTGATCTGCTTAGGGCCCAAAATTAAATCCGATTCCTAAGTCGGGACCCAACATCCTATCTAATTACCTACCATATGTTAATCATATTTTCAACCGTCTTGACTCCCAAATCCTTGACTTTCTTTTTACTTCCCATGCCTAGGAATTCTCTAGACCATTTAGTTTTTTAGAAATACTAACAATTGGGCCTTTTCATCTTTGGGCTAAGTGGGTTGAGTTCTGCTCAGTCTACAATAATTGCTCCTTTATATGTTTGGTTGAATAAACCAAATATATGGTAATGAAGATCCACAAAAATAAGTTCAAGGACATTGATCTAATTCTCAGATATAGACAAGTGGTTTTGGGAAGCTCAAGAACTAAAAAGAATCCAAATAGAAGAAAAGGCCCAGAAATGTTACTAGGACAACCTTATACAACCCTTAGCCAAAAGAATCATTGATGGAAATAGAACATTGGGCATATTAATTGTGTCAAGACTCCTTTGTGTTTAAAACTCTTAACTCTTTGCCCATTACAAAAGCAAAAGATTTACTTTATTATAATTTCAAATTCTTTTTTCTCCCTTAAGGTTTTCTCTTTCTTTTTTAAAATAAATTCCCCTTTTCTCCACCATTTACTATCTTAAACTCTAAGCAATCTCTGTCTTCTCTACTAACTCTAAGCTATTTTCTTTCTCTTCCTTGCAAATTCCTCCAAAACCCAATAATCTCTCACTTTTTTATGGTGTTGAACATCTTACATCTTTTTAATACTCCACTAACTTTTTTGAGTTGAAAGCTATAGACGTAAGCCTTCAACTTCTCTTTGTCTTTTATTCAAATATTCTACCAATGTTTCTCACTTTCATTCTTCATGCAGGCTATAAAACTCATAGTAGTCTCCATTCTTACTAAAGCTCTTCTAGCCTTTATTAGATTAAGGTAAGAAATTCTTGAACCTTAAATCCCTTTTGAGCTTTCTTCTAATTCTATCATCAAAATCACCATTTTATAACTTTCAAGGGATAATTCCATATTTTAATTATGTGCATAGATTACTTTTGACTATTGGAGTCCCTTATTTATTGAATCACCTCAACCATCTCTCTCGTACCTAAGACAGGTAAGTAAATCAAACTCCTAATTAGAATTTTCTTTCTCACAAACCCTAGAATCCTTAACCATGTCAAAAGATATGGAATAATGAGTTAAATGGATAGATAGACTATACCCCTCTTACCATTTTACTTGGAAGAGGCAAGGATTTCTTCAGTTGATAGCTCTATTTAAGAATCCACTAGAGTACCAACCCAATTTGATATTTTTGGTCCTAAAATTATGGAGTCATTTATGAAATTCTTTTTTTTTCTTCGTTCATTTAAATCTCTATCTACCTTAAAGGTGCTTTCTTTTTGATTGGCTTGCTTGCTATTGGAGACGACTTTGATTGTTTGGTTGAGGAAACTTATGATTTGGACTCTAATACTTTCAAATGTTCTTCTTACTCTGGCCTAATCAATAGTTGTACTTCTTCCAAGAATCCTATCTCAAAATAAGAGCATACTAAGTTTATTTGGATCTTATTGAATCAATTTATCTTTTTCCTAGTAAATAATAAAATGATTTTGGAATTTCTTCCTTTATGTAAAGTAATAGCCTCAGGTAGAATTTTTTTCTTTGGATTATGTATTTTAGGATTTCTTTATAAGAATTTAGGAAGGTGTTTTTCTAATCTCTCTCTTCAGATGATTAATTTAACTTTATGATTTGTCTAACTCTAAACACTCACTTATTTTCTAAAACTTAGGGATAAAAAAGGTCTTCCTTCTACAAACTCCAAATTCCTAGATTTTATTGGTTTTTGTTTTTCAAGCTTTGTGTGGTAAATCCACTAAGGATATTATCATTATCATCATTATTATTATTCTATTGTCTTTAAATTATATGTAAATAGACCAACTCATCCTTTTAAGGAGCTTCCCTAAAATACATTATTGGTTGACTATCTTCAAGCCATCTGAATCCTTTTTACTCAATTGTTTATAAAACCCTCTTCCTTTTTAATACCAATCCAAGACTTTTCGTACTGGGTGGTAGTAAGGCTTTAAAGCCCGACCCTTCTATTAGAGTCTGGATTCTCTGTTCAATTTTATGGTGTCTTATTATGTCCTATAAATTTCAACCATTCATTTATGTAGGTCCCGTGTAGGTCCTCCATAAATAAATGGTTGAGATTCGTGGGACAGAATAAGACATCATAATATTGGATAGAGGATCCTGTCCCCTTCTATTATGACCTTAGGATTTGAAATATATTAACCTTATCTCTGGAGCTGATAGCTTGATTTTTTCCTAGGAATTCCTCCTATTGTCCACCTTCTGTACTACCCAGTGGGAATTCCTTTTAAATTTGGTTCTAGTAAAGATAAGTTCTTGCTTAGAATTTTTGAGTATTACCATACCTTGAATTGTAATTTTCTTATGGCAAGTATTACTAATAGCTTTGAGATGGTACCCAAAATATTGGCTGAGAATGCTGGTCTTAATGCGATGGAAATCATATTTGCTCTATACGCTGACCATTCATCTGGAAATACCAAAGTGGGCATTGAGTTGGAGGAAGGTGTTTGCAAAAATGTGTCGTCTATGAGCATTTGGGTCCTTTATCTTAGAAAGCAGGTTCTGATATGATATGTTTTGCATTTTATTATCATCTCTTTGTTAATGGCCTATGATCTTTTTAGCTTTTGCAAGATATAATCCTGGGTTTGGTTTAGTACCATCTTTTCAATGTTGATTCATTTCTCTTTCACGTGAACAGATGAAATGTATTATTATATTTTTGGATCACATATGCTCTGAATTATACTGGAGCGTTGACAAATAACGTATGTTTTATTATCCTCTTAAACAACTGGAATCTGTTACTATATGTTTGGGTCGCATGTGTTTTGAATTATACAGGAGGATTGACAAATTTTTGTTTCCTCTACCCCTGCCATTAGTTCTTAGTCATAGTTGCAATACTTACCCATGGTCTATTATGTCACTAATGATATATTGTTGTGGGCATTGCTGCTAGTATATGTATGTGTATCTTATGTTGTGGCATTTTTCATGGTACAATTAATTATGAATATTTCTTCAGTTAGCTTGGTATTTATGTAATTTTTACTAGTTACTCAGAATTATTAGTTTTCCCCTTTTCTTCTTGGGAATATTCTACTTCTATTTCTAGTAGTTCCTTACAATTTCGTGTAAACTATTTACAATGCTCATCAATATAACTTTTATTGCAGGTTCTTTTGCTCTGAAATATGCTGCTGTTTTTGCCTACTGTAATGGCCGGTGTTGTTTTAGGGAGAAGAAGGGAGGAAGTAGGATGAGAATAAGGGAAAGATCGAGGAGAAGAGAACAGAAAGAATAACGGAATTAAAAGGATTAGAAATTTGGAAGATGGAAGAGAATTGTAATCAATTAATTTTGATCATTTCTTTGTCCATTCAGATGGGCATAATAACAATACTCTCTCCCTTGTAACTAAGTCTCTATAATTCACTTAAAATTTTTGCAGAAACTTGTAGAATAACTGATTGTAGAGAATATTTCCACCTGGACTACCTTGCTTCTTACGTAATTATCATGTACTCCACTCTCTCTACTCCCTTAAACCATAACAACTCCCCTTACCTTGAGAACCACCTTGTCCTTAAGGTGAAAAATGAGGGAATTGGCTTAAGTCACTTATGTAGGGCATAATAAAACTCATTACACCAGCCATTGTTCTACATTAACTCCCTTGTGGTCCACCATTCTCTTCTGCAACACATGTAGTAGCTCAATACATACGGTCCCCTTATGATACGGCAACAACCTAGAATCAATATCTAGATCACCTCCGTTTCAATGATTGTTCCCAAACCTAAATTCAATCAA
>JANZLD010000002.1:29918656-29933678 GCA_026413575.1 Erythroxylum carthagenense | reverse complement strand
ATTCAATACACATCAACAACAAATCCTTAGCTTCTATTTCATCAAACAATCATTATCCCTAAATTTTCAACCCTAAATCAAGTAAAATCATCTACGAAACCCTATCATAATCAACTCCTCAAATAACCAAATCAATCATCAATAACTTTAAGGAATTAACGGATCAAGCTATCTAAGGCAAGAAAGAAGATAACTTACTTGGTTATAGCCTCAAAAACTTCAAGGATCACCAATTCTTCAACTCTTAAACACCCACGGCAATCACCAAAACAAACCCAACTATCATTTTCTCTAATTCAAGCTAAAGGGGATAGATCAAAGGCAAGGAAAGGAGCAATAACAAGGAAGAGATCCACGATGAAGGAGGAAAAGAGCCAAATTTTTCTTTCAAAAGGGAGCTAGCATCGTGGAGGACAAAATTCAAAGGTAAGGGTTTATAAACTAAGGGAAAATAAAGGCTTGTTTGGCAATTTAATTACCATAAGGCCAGAGCAAACAACCGAAATCCAATTTCTTATTCTAATTTCTCTCGAATTCCAATAGCTCAAAATCCTAATTCCTCAAATCAAAATTCTAATCCTCCTTTACCATTGGACAATCAATTTCGGAACCAGAAATCTAATTAATCGATCATTAAGTCAATTTTTCGGTCCGGACATATTAGTCCGAAAATTCCAGAAAAATCCCTATAATTCCTCAAAATTATGAAACTCATGATCATATACTCTAAGTCTATATTTCAAACTCCAAATTCTCAATTCTCACTCCAAATAAATTTTCAACGCTCAATTGACCTAATTATCTCCAAATTACCAATTTATCCAAATCAAATCAGGAATATGTCATATATGTATATACGTATGTATGCTTGTGCAATAATTGACCAAATTACCAAATTAGACATAACTAAATAATGCATGAGCATGCCACATATGAAGGCACTCTCACTGTACTTATCCCATCGGTGACGAGATGTTACAGGATCAGTCTCTAGGTTATACTGATCATCTATAGCACCATAACAATCATATGATTCAAGAAGAGCTTGCATTTGGAGTTTCCAAATGGTAAAGTCTTCTTTACAAAAAAAAATCCATTTCCTTGCCTACTATAATTACTGTAGTGTAAAGAATCTTAAAGACTTTACTTACTAACTGTTATTTGATGATTCTTGATGCTTGGAGAGTCCAAGAAATGCCCCAGGAAGTCTTGAATGCTTTGATACCACTTCTGTTGGGATATCTTTGCTTTACTGTTGTTCTTTCAAAACACAAAACTTGATAAAGATTGTTATTTTGCAGATATAATATGATTGCGGAAAAGTAAATGAAATTGGATTTTTACTTGGTTTGATAGTGTATCATTATCTACATCTAAGGTTCCCACTTTTAGTAATGAAGATTTCACTATATGAAGAAGAAGATGAAGAGAAAATCAGTACAGAGATGAGTGTATCCCTTACACTTGGAAAGAGCTTTTCCCAAAACTCTCCTAGTACCCAGAGGTGTACTCTAACACTCTCTGAAAACTTTTTCTCTACTCTTGTTTTGCATTCACAAATACAAAATACAAGGTAAATTGAAAATGGAATTTCTCTGAATGTGTTTTGCACTTGTCTAATGCTTCTGTTTTCTTTTTATAGTTGTTGGAGAATATGATGGTCTTTGGATCAACTGTTTGCTTGTAACAGCTCACCTCCATGTGCCTCCCACGTGAGTCACCTAATCCCTTTTTTCTATCTGTGTTTTGCACTGATGTAGCCACGTTTTATATCTTCAGTTGTAATAACATGTCAGTGTATTAAAGACTTAAGCTGTAAACGACTGTGCTTTTATGTAATGCTTCAGACATGTTTAATACAACTGAATTTCGAGTTTAAACACTTTATACATTTGTGTTGTCTTTTGTCCCCACGTGTTTTAGGCTTTAGTTTTAATCTTCAGCTCACAAATGCTTCGAGAAGGTTTCTCCCCTTTCTCTCTTCGAAGCACCTACAGACACCATCACATACTCAGTTCCTTCTTCAATCTTTCTTGTATTTATGTTGAATTTGTGTGAAGATTGCTGAAGTATGAGTGATTTTTATCACAGCACTTTAAACCACAAAAGAGTTTTTCTAGTAAAAATTTTGCGGACTGATAGGCATGACCAGGGGAGACGTTGCATAGTCACTTAACTGGTGGAAGAGATTGCATTGGGCATTGAGAATTTCATATGGATTTCTTTTATCTCTATTCAATTTTCATGTTGTATTGATTCTTCAATTTCCAGATTTTCTGGTTTATTTGCTTTTTTTGAATAAAAGGTAATATATTCAAAAGATGAGGCGAAGCAAGAAGATTACAAAATTGGATAATACAGATCAAAGGGCCTAACCCCAAACAAAGGATCTAGTTAAGCACGATTATGCATTAACTATACTAAGTTACACAACTTCTTAAAACTAATACAAGTTGGCAGTATCGAGGTGTAATAAGCAGGCCCTCATTAAGTTGTCTCAAGTGAGTTAGTATAACTGCCATCGTGAGGACATTGTTCGGCTGACAATATGCTTATGTTTGTAAAGGAATAGGTGTATCCTGAGCTCATCTTGAATGATTACCGATAACTGCTGTGGTGTGCAAGCAATAGATCTGAATATAGGGTTGTTCCGCTCCTGCCAAATGTCGGAGACAAGATAAGCTAGAGTTGTACGTACTAACTAGACATCACCTTCCTGGAGAGCTTGAGTTGAACACTCCAATCTATGATATCAGACCAGACTACAGGGGGGTTGGGGATATCGCATTTCATCATGATGAATCTCTAAATTTGATTCGAAAATGTACTGGAAAAGAAAAGATGATTATGTGATTCGGCATTACTCTTGCACAGGGCACATCAATTAGGAAGCTTAGAAACCTACCAATGTGGTCTAAAGTAGCAAGTTTAAGTTTGAATGCTTGCCAAAGTAGATGAGCAGGTCGAGGGTAAAGTTCCAAATCCAGACTGCATGGAACCATTGTACCTAGGCAAACTCCATTTGGTGTATGCTTCTAGGTGAAGAAGTAGGGAATTGAATGCTTCTAGCTGAAGAAGTAGGGAACTGACCAGCGGACCTTAGCCTCCACAGAATCTTGTCAGGTCGCCTGTGAAAGGTGATATTACTGAGAAGTGAGGAGTTACTTATAGGAGGATTCCTGTTTTGGAGTTGTCGATAAATGATTAAGTCGTGAGCCACATTAGCATCTGTAGTAATAAATCTTCCAAGTGCTTGAAGTTGAGGTAGACTGAAGGGAATAGATTGATTGAGCTACGGATCAAACCAAAACTTCATAGTCTCCCCATTACCGAGTTGAAAGTTGCAGTGAATTCTAACCTTATCTCAGATCTTACCAAGATATTTGATCAAAGCAGAGGCATTTCTGGGGACGCTGAAGCACATATGGATCTTGCCTTGAGGTGGTAAGCATTAACCCATTTAACCCACAAGGATTGTCGGTCTTGGATCGATCGCCATACCTTCTTGGTAAGCATGGTTTGATTAAGCAATTTGGAGGTGAGCAGAACAAATCCTCCTTGACTACGAGGTGAACATACATCTACCCGTTTAATCTTGCTAACTTTAGTATGCATGTTGCAACCGTACCATAAGAAATTCTTGAAGATTTTGTCGGTCCGTTTGTGGATATAGCTGGGAATTACGAGATGTGACCCAGTAAGTTGCCATGGAGGAGAGGACATAGTTAATGAGTTGAGCTCTGCCAGCAATGGATACTTCTTGATGGCTCGAGTAACTTATTCGGTTAAGAACTTTATCTGTAAGAGATCTAAAATTGCCAAGGGAAGGATTGACTGCTGATATGGGCGCACCCAGAGAAGTGACAGGAAGTTGTTGACTTTTGAAACCTGATATTGAGGCTAGGATGGGGGCAAGACTTGAAGTTCTTTTGGAAGCGAATAAAGCACTCTTATTGTAGTTATTGACAAGCCTTGAAATCTTGTTGAACAATTTATGCGAATTGGAGAATGTAGCTATTGAATTGCCGACAACATTAGAAAACAGAAAAAGATCATCAGCAAAACTCAATTTGACAAGCTTTAACCTTTTGCATTGGCTATGAAATCTGAATTTAGAGTCTTTCTCTACCACTTTGAGCATTAGTTTGTTGAGCACCTCTATTACTAATGCGAATAGGTAGGGGAAATAGGGTCCTCTGATGCCTCTTGCTGTTTTAATGCTCCTGGAAGGTTCCCCATTTACTAAGATCTTGAAGGTCATGGTGCTTATACATTGATGAATCAAAGTGATAATCTTAAAGGAAAGCCATAAACTTGCAAAGTGTTTAGTAATAAACGACCAATCCAACATAAGTTTTTTGAAAATCTGACTTTCATTGCACAATTTTTAGGACTTTTTTTTTCCTTGCATACTGTTTAAAAAGCTGTTGAGCGATGAATATGTTGTTGCCAATAGATCAACCAGGAACAGGGCCCTTGATTGCTGTCGATATGATTAAGCAAAGTGGTTTTAAGTCTTAGCGAGAGTACCTTATAGCTGACCTTGTAAACAGTATTGCAGCGGGCGATGGTTCAGAAATCCCCAAAGCTAGAGGGATTAACACCTTTGGGGATAAGAGTAATGAACGTGTTGTTGATTTCTGTAAGAAGCTTACCATTATTGAAGAATTCCTTGTCAACATCGACCACGATTGAATTGGTAATATTCCAGGTCATGGATGTGCTGCTATCTAATTAATTTGAACATTATTAAGTGATTGGTTGTTCATTCTTAAAGATAAAGGGCTTGATTTTCCTCGATTGTAAAATCTTATATTAGGCTATACCATATTTAATTCCTCTCATATTTTTTCGTACACCAAATCTATTTACGTTGATAACAATACATGGCGACTTGAATTTCTGTTCAATTAAAAATTGAGTTGCGCATATATTATGTACCATCTAACTTTTAAAGCTCCTCTTGGAAAATGAATTAGGATTTGAACTTTAAATTGAAGCAAAAAATGCAAAATATGATATCTTTTGGTTTATGTTTTTCATTTGTATATTTGGACATATTTAATTAAAAATGTTTTTTACTTTATGTATGTTTATTTAATTGATTAACTTATAAGATAAATTCAACGAGATAATTATATTTTACAAATGAAGTTATAATAAGATAATAATTATGAACTTTATGTTGCAATATATGTATTATGGTTAACTTATTTCTAATTATTCTTGTATTGAGATTATACATTAATATACAAAAAAACTACTACATGTTACGTTTATCTTTAATAGGATGAGCAACGAATCTTATGAACTAAATTATATGAATACTTAAACAAATATATTAGTACTTATTAGAGAATAAATTTATAAAATTAAGAGATTTTTAAGAGAAAACTCTCATTTCGATGATTAATAAAAATACCCTTTGAATTAAGATCTTCATGGAGTGTTACGTTTTAATACTATCTTTTTATAATATGTTTTAGGGTCCAACTAAGATTTAATGTCACGTATTGATCCTTATTTATTAAATATCTTATATTTATTATAAAGTTTCTCAAACTTTACAATCAAGTCCAACTTGATTAAAATATCTTTTTCCTCTTAAACTCTATTTATTTTTGTGTAATCTATTAGGCTCCTAAATATGTTGACAATGAATATAAATTGTAATTCTAAATCTTATTTGGGCTTAGATAAATTAAACTCATTTAATTCTCTAATTAAATAATTTTTATCCACTGACATCTAACAATCTATTATGATCATCTAAATATTTAAGTATGTTAAAGTGACTTTGACTAATCTTTCCATGCCTGATTTTTTTTTTTGTATAATTCAACCATTTCATCTCACAATGTTTTGATTAGACATAGAGCATATAATTAATGTTTACTTATAGATCACTTTTATGATTAACCTAGAATTTGAGCATATTAGGGAGAAATTGTTCCAAAACCACGTTTGACTTCTAATTAGCAATATAAGTCGCCTTTGGAAAACTTGGAGAACAAAATTTTAAGTTCCTAAGTTGTTAAATGCTAAAGAGTATTGGACTAAAATTAAAGTTAAGAGGATAATTTTAGTTAAGTAAAGGATGTGTGCAAAGCGTAAGGAAAGCTTAAATAATTGCCTTAAGTAGTTTTCCTATTACTCTTCAACCTCTAAATATCTTCCAATTTTAGCGACGTCCTAAATAACTGCCTAACTGCCGAGCAAATGTTAATAATATTTTCAACCAACTTGACTACCAAATCCTTGACTTTGTTATTAGTTCCCATGCACAAGAATTCTCTAGGCCATCTAGTTGACTTTTAGAAATACTAACAATTGGGCCTTTTCATCTTTGGTCCAAATGGGTTAAGTTCCACTCAGTCTACAATAATTGCCCCTTCATAAGTTTGGTTGAATAAACTAAATATATGGTATTGAAGACCTTCTAAACTTCCTAAAAATAAGTTCAAGGCCATTGATCAAATTCTTAGATATAGACTAGTGGCTTTGGGAAGTTCAGGAATTAAAAAGAATCTCGCTAAAAGAAAAAGCCTTGACACATTGCTAGGATAACCTTCATACCCTTTGCCAAAAAGAATAATTGATGGAAAGAGAATATTGGGCATAATAATTGTACCAAGACTCCTTTGTGTTTAACACTCTTAACTCTCCACCTATTATAGAAGCTTAAAGATTTACTCTATTTGAATTTCAATTTCTTGTCGCTTTCTTAGGGTTTTCTCATTTAGCTATAAATTCCCCCTTTCTCCACCATTTACTATCTTAAACTTCAGGCAATCTCCATCTTCTCTACTAACTCTAAGCTCTGTTCCTTCTCTTCCTTGCAAATTCCTCCAAAACCTAATGAGGTCTCACTTTTTTTTATATGTTTGTCGCATCTTAATGCTCTACTAACTTTTTTTGAGTTGAATGTTATATATGTAAGCTTTCAACTTCTCTTCGTATTTTATTCAAATATTCTACTGGTGTTTCTCATTTTCATTCTTCATGTAGGCTATAAAACTTATGGTAGTCTCCATTCTTATTAAACCTCTGTTAGCATTTACTAGATTAAGGTCAGAAACTCTTGAACCATAAATCCCTTTTTGAACTTTCTTTTAATTCTGTCATCAGAATCTTCTTTTTACAACTTTAAAAGGGGAATTCCTTATTTTGATTACGAGAAGGGATTACCTCTAAATACTTAAGTCCCCCATTTATTGGATCTCCTTAACCATCTCTTTTGTACCTAGGAGAGGTAAGTAAATCAAACTCCTCACTAGAATTTCTAATCCTTGAAACCATGCCAAAAAATATGGAATAATGGGTTAGATGGATAGATAGACTATTCCCCTCTTTCAATTCTACTTAGAAGAGGCAAGGGATTCTTTAATTGATAGCTCTAGTTAGGAACCCACTAGAGTACCAACCCAATTTGATATTTGTTATCCTAAAATTATAGAGTCCTTTACATAATTCTTTTGTTTGTTTGTTTTTCTTTCGACTATATCTCTGTCTCCCTTAAAGATGTTTTCTTTTAGACTTGGCTTGCTTATTATTATAGAAGGTTTTTTTTATATGAGGAAACTTCTGGTTTGGACCTTAATAGCTTCAAATGTTCTTCTTACTCTGGCCTAATCAATAACTGTATTTCTTCCAAAAATCCTATCTCTAAAGAAGAGCATACTAAGTTTAATTTGGACATTGTTGAATCAGCTTATCTTTTACCTAGCAAACAATACAATGAGTCTGGAATTTCTTCTAGGAATATTTTGTTCTTTGGGTTATGTTTTTTAAGATTTCTTTACAGAAGAACTCTAGGAAGGTGTTTCTCCAATCTCCCTCTTCGGATGCTTAATTTAAGTTTATGGTTTGTCTAGCTCTAAACACTCACGTATTTTCTAGAACTTAGGGATAAAAAAGATGTTCCTTCTGTAGGCCCTAAATTCCTAGATTTTCTTGGTTTTTGTTTTTTAAGCCCTGTGTAATAAATCCACTATCATTATTATATTGTCTTTAAATTCCAGGTAAATAGACCAACCCTTCCCTTCCCTTTCAAAAGCTTCCCTAAAATATATACCTTATCAGTTGAATATCTTCAAGCAATCTGACTCCTCTTGCTTGATTGTTTGTAAAAAACTCTTCCTTTTTTACACCAATCTAAGACTTTTTGTAGTGGGTGGTAATAAGGCTTTGAAGCCTGGCCCTTTTACTGTGACCTTAGGCTTTGAAATATATTTACATTATCTTTGAAGCTGATAGCTTGGTCTTTTCCTCAGAATTCCTCCTATCGTCCACCTTCTACGTTACCCAGTGGGAATTCCCTTTAAAGTTAGTTATAGTAAATATAAGATCTTACATGGAATTTCTGCCTTTAAGTGCAATATTCTTGTATATAGAAGTCTACGATCTTTGGTGGCAAAAGAGCTACCAGCAATTGGTTCCTCACATTAATCTTGCAATATATCCTCAACACTACTTCTTCTTGTCTACATATTTTAGATATCATTTAATTTCAATCTTTATAATTGACTTATATTGCTTTAGATTTCAAATTTCTAGATACTGAAGGAAAAGATTACTTCCCAAAAAGAAGCAAAAGTAGCTGCAAACTCTCTTATTAAGAGGAAATTTAAAGAGAAGTCTCCATTTGTTTCGAGGCCAAAACAGGAGCTGCTTTCTAAGCAACAAGAGGAATTTTGTCTTATATTGATTAAACAACAAGAGCTCAAATTTCTAGCCAAAAGTTAATGCAACTCCTTTCTAAGCATGTTGTCTTATATTGATTATATGATTTAAATGTCTGTTATTAGAGGAATTTTGATTAAAATTAAAAAATCATTTTTCTCTTTTCAGAAATCCTTCCATGACTAAGTTGTTTACTCTAAGAAACTAAGCCTTTCCCAAAAGCATTGAGAGGATTGTAAAGCACAAAAAGCTAAAGGTAAAAACCTAACCTTATGGTATGAATTCAATAACTAAAGAAAGAATTCAACCCCTTCGAGGATCATGATGTTGAGCATGAAAGAGCCTTTAAGCTGATTAGGTAGAAACAAGAAACTTGACAAACAACTTAATCATGAATTCACTAAAGTTAAGCAAATGGCTAAGGAATTGGGAAAATCACCAATGCTACGAAAGGAAAAAGTTGACCTTTATAAACAACAAGTCCAACAAGCTAAAAAAGATCAAGTTTCCTACATTAAACAATAAGGTGAGATCCAATCCTTTAACCTGGATCAACTTTGAATTCTCAACACCTTTTTGTGAATAATTTATTGGCAATAGGTTGGCCCATTTGTTTTTGAATTTTATTTCCCTTCCAAAAATTACTGATTGAATAATTATTTTGGTTTTTGATAATTTATTTGGGGAATTTTATTCTTATTTTATACATAATCTCTCCTATAGGGCAGGTTCATAGGTTTCACGTATACCTCATTAATAAAATGTTTATAAGGTTTAACCAAATAGGTTGGTGTGAGTGGTTTAGCATTCTCATCCCTTAACCAGAGGCTAGAATCTGTGGCAAAATCTTTAACTGCCTGACCAAAACATAGTCCCCCAGTCACTTATTATTGATTATTGAATTCTAATTTGGTGAATAATTTGTTCTTAAATGAACTTCATTAAGCCAACTTGTTCAACCTTTTTCACGGGTTGAGCCACCACCCATTTAGTAAAATAATATGTTACCAATAAAATAAAATTATGACCTGTAGAGGAAGGCAGGTATATTTTTCCAATAAGTTGAATGACCCAACCTCTAAATAGTTATAAGTTAAATATAACGTGTAATATAGAGGATAGAATTTGTTGTATTCTTTAGAAGATATACAATCCTTTAATATTGAAAGCTAATAGTAACTAGAATACTTAATAAGCCTCCTCATCTTAATTCTAGATTGACAAGCGTTACATACCCCCTTGTGGACTTGTTTCATTATTTTTAATACCTCAAGCATCCTAAGACATCTTAAAAGAAGTTCATTACCGCATTATCGAAATAGAACTCTCTTAATCATTACAAAGTTATAATCTAATTTTGTAAGGCACCTTTTTACTAGGATATTTCAATAATTTTTTAGTTTCTTCCCTCTAATCTTGAGCAACTAATTTATCAATATTAAAAACTTCTAAGTAAATTCCTGTTGTATAGATAGGCAGATAAGATTTTTGTTATATAACAACACATTTAAAACGAGATCCTTAGACATCCTTACCTTAAAGGTCATTTAAGAAAGTTCATTTGCCTCTCAATTCTCTTCTTGAGAAATATTTTGAAATTCAACCTCAACAATGAATTCCGATAGCACGGTGTTATAAAGTTAAACTTGCACACTTCTATTCTCTTATTACCTGCAACAATACTAGTTGAGAATCTCCTATAATGGGAACTTCTTTAGCTCCAAGATCTACCAGAAGTTCTAGCCAATTTATTAGGACCTCATATTCGTCTTGATTATTAGTGTATCAGAAGTCCATTTTGAGATAAGGAAAAGTTTTTGGTGAAGTAATGACTATTCCAACACCAACTAATTTTTGTGTGTAAAAATTATTAAGTTTCAACACCCAAGGTTTCCTTTTGTAAGTAAACATTTTTTTTTGAATTACAGGGAAAAGCCAAAATAATCTAACTAATTAGCACAGAGATCTGCAATACAACGCACCGTGGGCGTCTTAGAGAAAGCAGTTCAAAAGAGACAGCGGAGGCTCCTGGAGGATGCGTAACCCCGGGCTAGCAAGAGATGCAATAGAGGTGAGGTGGTTTGCGCATTGATTCCCTTCGCATGGAACATGAAGAAACTACACCTCCCAAGCTCTGTGGAGGAAACTGCGGGTACCTGTCACAAGAGAAAATCATCAGTCAAAACAGGAGTGGAAGCTGATAAAATGTTGATAACTTCGAGGGAGTCCACTTCAACAAGGACTTGGCGATAGCCAAGGTCCCAGGCGAGTTGAAGGCCCGAGTGGATGCCCCAGAGTTCTGTAGTGAGTGGGGAGCCGTGGGTTATGCGCTAGGTAAATCCTCCACACCACTGGCTGTGGCATTCGAGAAGTAACGCTCCCGCTGCAATGAGGCGCCCACCATGTTTAACTACTCCATCAGTGTTTAATTTGACCTAACCCTTAGGAGGTTTGCTCCACCCGACTAAACTACCTGCCGGTAAACTCCGAGTAGGAAACACACACCTTTATGCTATATTGGCCTATTCGATCTAGTGGAGGTACTCTAGAACGACTCTGTCGTCCGCTTCTGGCCAAATAAAATCAGTTTCGAAAACACTCTGATTTCTCTAGTACCAGAGGAACCAGTAGGAAACTCCAAAGATAGACAACCAGGCGGAATTGCGCACGTGGATTAAGGTTGGAAGTGATCCAAGTCACATCATCCTGTTGGAAAAACTCCAGGTCCCCCATAGCCTGGGGAAACTTTACCCAGAGGCCAGTAGCATCCGAGCAAACCCGTATGACATGTAAGGAAGATTCATCTTGACTGCAGTAATGGCATCTACTATTTGTTGCCATGTGACGATGCATGCGTTGGGTGTTGGTAAGAAGTTTGCCCTTAGCCAGTAGCTAGAGGAAGGCCCTAATTCTCTGGGGCCCATCCCATTTCCAAATTAACTCCTAGAGTTGGCTATGAGCATCCATGGGGTGCCCCTCAATGAACTCATAAGTCGACGTCACGGTTAGCCGTCCATTTGTCATGGGACCCCACTGGAGGGTATCGACCTCGACACTATCGGGATGGGGTGAAAGCGCTGCGTTGTCCAGACAAGCGGCTGAAGGGAGGTAGTGCTGGAAGAGGCTCCACTTCCAGGTGCCGTCAGCATTCCAAAAATCAGCCACCGAGGCAGAAAGGGCGCATTTAGGGATAGGGAAACTCGCCACATATAGAAGAGGACCCTAGTCCTTAACCCAATTATCTGTCCAAAACCGGATTCGTTGGCCATTACCTAGTATCCAATGAAGGCCTTGATGGACCACAGGCCAAGCCGCGCTCATACCACGCCAAGTAGGTGAAGCTCCAACCCGCGCTATAATAGGAGGTATATGGTGAGGATCAAGTCGATATTTACCACGGAGGACCTGAACCCAAAGAGCTTGTGGCTGGGTGATCAAGGCCCAACCTAACTTAGCCAGTAGGGCATCATTGGAAGATCAGATGCATTTAATTCCCAGGTCCCCAGCTTTCTTGTCCTGACAAACGGTATCCTAATTGACCAGATGCACTTTCCTGTGCTCACCGGCCGAGCCCCAGATAAAATCACGCATGAGGTGCTCCAAGTCATCACAAAGTTGCCGCATAAGTCAAACAATTTCCATGGTATAGGTGGGAAGGGCTGTTATCACACACTGAGTGATTGTGACTCTGCCTGCTAAAGACAAGACCCTTGCTCACCAACCTGCTAGCTTCTGACGAGCATTATCGAGGATATGCTGGTACGTGTGGCGGGAAGACCTCTCATAAAGTAACAGGACGTCTAGATATTTCCCCAAGTTGGTCGTACTGGTGATGTGTAAAGCGTGAATCACTTGGCTACCAAGAGCTGAGGTCATATTCTTAGAAAAGAAGATACGAGTTTTGTCAGGATTCACTTTTTGTCTTGAAGCCTGACAGGATTCGTCCAGAGTCCTAGCAAGGACATGGGATTGAGTGACCGTGGCTTCTGCAAAAAAGACAAGGTCATCGGCAAAGAAAAGATGCGATAACTGAGGGCCTGTTAGACTTAAAGTAATAGGTTTCCAAAGGCCTTGGGCCACCTTGTGAGAAATGAGTTGGCCCAAACGTTCCATGCATAGGACAAAAAGATAAGGGGAGAGTGGGTCACCTTGTCTAAGGCCGCGGGATACGCGAAACGAGGCCATCGCCTGACTTTGTCAGATAACCTGTAAGGTTACCGTCGTATCACATTTCATGATGACTGAGATTAAAGTGTCCAGAAGCCCTATGTCCGTTAGGTTGTCCTGGATGAAATCCCACTGAAGCCGATCGTAAGCTTTTTGGAGATCCACCTTAATGACCATCAAACCTTTCCTTCCCCTCTTCTTACGCATCGTGTGAATGACTTCCTAAGCGATAATAATATTGTTCGTAGTTTGGCAGCCCAGGATCAAATTGGTTAGGGGCGTCGAGACAAGCCAATCCAGGTGATTCTTCAACTGATTGACAATGACTTTGGCGATGATTTTTTAAAGCACATTGCAGAGACTAATCGGTCGAAATTGAGTGATCTGTTGCGGAGAAGGAACTTTCGGGATTACGACAATGTTAGTTTGATTGATATCATCTTCCCAACGTTCCTCCCTAATAATTGCGTTGACATACTCGGTAACTTGTTGCCCGACCTATCCCCAATGTCGTTGGAAGAAAAGGGCATTAAAACCATCCTTTCCAGGGGCTTTATTCAGATTCATATCAAGCATTGTTGACTGGATTTCAGTGTCTAGAATAGGTTGGCTGAAGGCCTGCAACTTGTCTGCAGAAAGCGCAGGGAACCCGTTGGAGATAGGGAAGGAGGGTCTCAACCCCTCCTCTTGAGTGTACAAAGCGACAAAGAAGCCTCTGGCTAAGGTTCTCAGTTGGTCTAGTTGGGAAATCCGGACTTCGTGAGAGTCGGTGAGACTCTCTATGTGAAGCTTTTGTCGTTTGGATAGTGTGAGTGTGTGGTATATTTTGTATTATGATCGCCTTTTGAAAGCTAGTCGCATCTAGACTTTTGGTGCCAGTAAACTTCCTCTTCACATAAAACTTGCAGCAATTCTGTACTCAACTGGTCTTCCAGTGTGGAGAGGTCGGCCAAATTCTCCGATGTTATGGCCCACTGAATACATTGGAGTCTCGCAAGTAGGCGGTTCTTCTGATGGAAGATATTTTCAAAAATCGAATGATTCCAATGTTTGAGTTAGAGGGAGAAAAGAGCTAAAGATTGACTCATCGTTTCGCCTGACGGTAACCAATGTTGCGTGACGACTGTGGCAAACCCCGGGTGGGTGAGCCAGGCATTCTGGAAGTGAAAAGAAGGGGGGTCAAGGCCTGGAGGAGCAGGGTGCTCCAGAAGAAATAGCATGGGCCAGTGATCCAAGCTGAGAAAGGGGAGATGAAGGTTCTCAATGTGAGGACAAGCTTGTAGCCAGGAGGACGAGCCAAACACCCAGTTTAAACGGGCTTGAATTGTTGGGACCGAAACCCAACTGCTTAAACTTAATACTATCACTCTTGCTCTGATATCATATTTGTTGGAACCCAATCCAGAGACCGGATCCCAACTGGAAAGTGGACAGCAGGAGAGACGGAAAACAGAACGAAACACAAAACATATATCGGATCATATAACGAATCAAAGCGAAGCTAACACATGAATCGGAAACGAAATCGAATAAATGGTCGAAATCAAAGCATACGAATGGTGGTTCGAACTGAATTTCAAATTCCGACATCCGAAACGTGAATATAGAAAACTTATCGCGTTGGAAACCTTAGACTAACCAATCCGGAATCGGTATAATTTTTTTCTCCTTTTTCTTATTTATTTCCCATCTTTCACCAATCTTATTCCAAAACAAAACAAATAATTCCCACTTCTAGGAAACTCATACAAGTCTACATCTCTCAAAATCTGACTTTTAATCACAAATATATTCTTGTTTTTATCTTTACCATATAACCAATCTTCTTATCGAAAATTAGGCAGCATAACGGCTGCACATGAACAAAACCCAAACCTGCAAGGCGTAAAACTCACTTTTATAGTTTCCAAACAATTACACATACTTCAAAATCCACTGGACCCTCCACCCGGGATCTCAGCAAAAACGCAAACATATTTCTAAACTACTTCAAGTCATTTTTCATATCCAATTCATATTCATCACATTCAAACTCATATTCAATTTCCATTTATACTCATATACAAATTAATACTTCCATCAAATCCAAAACCAAACGTATTTATACTTGTAAATCATCACAATTTATATCCTATCATCATGTACCTTCATCCATATCCATAAATATCCAAAA
>JANZLD010000002.1:29893268-29918556 GCA_026413575.1 Erythroxylum carthagenense | reverse complement strand
ATTCCCATAACTATCACATACACAACTCCTATGAAACATCATAACTTATATCAATCATATCTCTTAACTCCAATCTCAAAAACTTGCATACTTGGTATCGTTGGAAAGATAGAAGAACAAGCTACAACTTCGAAGAAGGCAACTTTAGCCAATTTTATTTCAATTATTCCTGAATTTCCCTTTAAATCAGCATACACATTTACTTAACATTCTTGCCAACTCTACTTTTTTTATTCAATTTGCCATTGGAATTTATCCAACACTCAACCTCAAAGCATATGATTTCTTACATTCAGTAGCATTAAGTCATTCACTAAGTTCCTCTCTTAATTTTGCACAATATCTCATATGTATCACCATAGTTCATTCTTAGGGTTTCTCCACTCACCATCCATACATGATTCACATTCCAATATCATAATCATTTATAACACAAATCACATACAAAAACACTCATTTGATTTCATTTATTATTTCTAAATTTTCACTCAAAGATCGGGGTCCAACATGAACCCGACCTCGACGTCATGTAAACTGTGAACCGATAAATCTGAGGTCATAGAGACTACACGCATGCACCCAATCCTGGAATTTGTTGTTGACAACTCGCGAGGATTGAGCCCCCTACGCTTATCCACAAGTTCTAATTTAGTGTTGAAATCCCCTCTAACTAGCCAAGAGAAGTGGGTGGTACTGCCAACCCAAGTCAAAATAGCCAAAGCAACTATTGAGAAGTGGAGTGAGGGCTTGCATAGACCGCAATAAACTCAAAAGTCCAAGATGCGTATTGGATCTGTGTATGAATAAATTGACGGTGGATGATTACTATCTAAAGATGGAATTCTGCTTTCTAGAGTAGCCATATCCCACCTGAGAATCCCGTAGTCTTGACTCGAAAGGAAAAGTCAAACGCCAAAGCATTAATCACTTTGTGGGCCCTAGTACCACTAATCTTAGGTTCCATTAAAACTAGGAGACTAGGATTTAAAATCCTAACATAATTCCGAAGAATGGTAAGGAGGTGTCGACCTCCTGTCTTTGGCAATTCCAAAGGAAAATTGACATAAGGAAACAAAACAGGCTAGGGAGGTACCATACCTCCAGTAGTGTCCTGTGTTTCGTCAGTCAGAGACTGAGACGTGGCCCCTGCCATAGTGGGTGTGGATGGTAGAGGATCAGGAAGCTCCTCGCCGGCTGTTATGTCCGGGGGATTAATGTGGGGCATATCGATATTCTCGCTGGGTTGGCCCATGGGCAGTCTGGGCCTCGACCCCATCCATGAATTGGGGACTCTTCAGCAAGCAGGTCTTCTTCCCCTAAGAGACGGTGGTCACAAACCATCTCCGAATGAGTATTGAGGGCCACGGCAATATTTTTCTCACTGCTAGTAGGCTGGAGCTGGACTTGGGAGCTTGGGCTAAGGACTTGTTCTGGAGGCCCATGTGGATTGGAGCATTCTCCTATGGCCTGAACAGATGGGTATTTGGGCCCATTTTTTGGACTGGGCCCAACAAGTCTACTCGCCTAGGATCAAGGGGTGAATTTTCCTTTGCCTTTAGCTGGAGCAAGATCTATTTTAGGCCCAAATATCATCGTTGGAGTCGTCCTTATGCTTGAAGGGATAGTCTTGTCAAGCTTGTCGAGGCTGTCTTGGGCTGTCAATATGGCATAGCGTGAGCCATTCCTTGGAAGCGACCATTGATGGGAGCTTAGGCTTTGCTGCTTTTGCGTGGGATTTGGACGGGTGGGATACGCACGGGGCTTGCGTTGGACGGTCATCCACGGTCCGTAGCCTACAGGAGGGTCGACCGTTGGAGGCTCTGGACCATTGCGAGGGCGGGAGTTGTTGGGTGTTGCACTAGCTGTTGACGCCATCACCGGCGTGTCTGAGGCAAGTCTAATGTTGGCTTGCAGGACCTGTTGCGTATAGCCAGCAGCGTCATGGCTAACTTTACCACACAAGAAGCAGATAGACGACAACCCTTCATATTCAACCCGCAACATTTCCCCATCCAGCTGCATGTATGGACGTAACGGGGAGGTAAGGTCGAGGTCTACTGTAAGTCGAGCATATCTTCCCCACTACGCAAAGAGGGTAGTTTCATCGATTCGAATGGTAGTACCAACTAGGTCGCCCAACACCTTGAGGACACCCGGGTGGTAGCTCGCTATCGAAAGGTTGGGGAAGCGTATCTAGACGATAGCATGGTGGATTCGATGTTGAGACGGCCGGAACGAAGGGGTCCATCATTGCACCAACACTGCCTGGCCATAGACGACCCAAGGCCCGTCGGTGAGGGCATGGAGGTAGTCAGCTTCCTCCTTGAAGCGGATAAAAAAAACTCCTGTTCTAATTCCACCCTCTTAATAGGCCCTTTCGGTTGCCAGAGACTTTGCAGGCGGGTGGCGAACGTTTGGAAATTGATCCTACGCCCCAATAGTTTGACAACGACAGCTTGTGACCAGACGCTGTCCAACTTCGTTTTAAACCGAGAAGATAAAGCGATCCCTACTCCTTCCTCACTGGTGACTTGATCGATGTCACCCTCTTCCGGTTCAGTGAGTGCCACAGGAGGCCAGGCTCGATCCTTTCCATCGTTGACGGAAGTAGCTTCACCCAACATAGCAGCACTATAGGAAGGTTTTGGTCGTGGAGGCGTGTCGTCCTCTCGTTTTCGAGTACGGCTACGCTTTTAGAGTTGACCCTCCATGTCAGCAGACGCTATGAGGAGCATGGCGTAGTAAGGAGGAGTCTGGATCAGGAGGGAAAAGCTCAAAACGATGCTCGCGAAATGGTGTCTCCTTTTCTCACTCTATCATTAGGTGGCTTGCTAAGAAGTTAGCCAATATCTGGCCCTTTACTAACTTTTGAAGATAATAAAATACGTTAAAATTTACAAGTGTCATAAGCCACTTTCTAATGTTCCCTGAAATAACTGGTTTATTCAATAAATATTTCATCAAGTCAATTTTTAAAACCACACAAACCAAATTTTGAAGTAAATAATGTCTTAATTTTGAGTAGGAAAATATAGTAATAAACATAATTTTATAATAGGTCGTACTTCCTTTTTATTGGGGTCAATATTTTACTTAAGAAATAAATGATCTATTCATGATCTGCCTTATTATTTTGCTTCAGTATACACCCAATAGATTCCTTTGTGGCGGATTTTTCTTGGTATTTTTCTTTACTATATGTATAATATTAAATCCCCATTCAATATATTTGGCCCGTTTATTAAAATTAAAATCTACCTTACACAACATTTAAACATTTTTAATTTTTATCTCACTTGTTTGGACCAATGTCTAGGAGGTTAACATTAAGATCGAAATTCTGGCCTTATAGGAAGTCTGTGTTATACTAACTTTCTATCTAATCCTAAGATTTTAGTGTAATCCCAGACAAAACAATCTTTAAATTCATTAGAAATTTGACTAATTCCATTATTATTTTTGAATCAAGACTTTTACTCACAAACACACTTCAAAATTCTCTTAAACTACTCAAGTTTATCTCCTCAAGCAATTCCTAATTTTGACCTTCGAAGTCATCAACTTTTATTGTACCATATTTCAAATCTTCAAATCGACCTTCATTCTCTATCAAGAATTCTTCCTCCTTATAAACTAACTTGAAATATCCTTCTAGCTGTTTGAAATTCTCCATAATTTGCAACATTTAGAATTTGACTTCTATGATTGTAGTTACTGCATCTTCTCTTTGTGAAAGTCCATTCATTAGGTTTCTTTACACTTGGAATTCTCATCAGGTAGCAAGCCCGATGACAGTTGTCTTCATTAACATTTCTGACTTTGACTTTATTTTCTTTTCACCCTTAATTTTTAAATACTCTTCACCAGACCATTTGTGAATTTGAAAGCCTCACTTGATCATCATAGAATTTTGCCTTTGTTGTATCCACTTTATAAGAAAAAAAGCCGAGAATTAGCCCAAATAATTTCCACCTCATCACCTTTCTACAAGAGTAAACACTAATGAAGAGACGAAGGAATACATAAATGGGAATGAATATAATCTCTTCCTGTAATGCCCCAAAAATTTCTATTTCATGAATAGTACTGTTCAAGTATTGATAGTGCATCCCGAGGTGAATAGTGACACTCGGGACTAAAATTGCACTTTATTTTATTTGTCATTAAATAGTATTATTTAAGGACAGCTCGAGGATTTAATTTGAGGTTAAAACGAGTTCATTTTGAGAGTTTGACTAAGAGTTGACTAATGGCTAAAGTTTGATTTAAAAAAGGTAAAAGTCAAACCCAAAAATGTTAATGGAAATAAATGATATTAATTAAGTTATTTATGTGGGGTTGATATCTTTTTAATGGGACCAATAGCATTAATTTCCACTTGGCACTCTCTTCTTCACCATTGCCAAGAACGGCAGCTCTCGTCTTTTTCTCCATTTTCTCTCATTTTCCTCCACTTTCAAGCTAATTTTCTCTATCTTTAATCCCCAAAACAACTATTAAATACTAAATCATCAACCTAGGATCCCTAAACTCACCATATCAGCAAGAATGTTAGGAAAAAGATGAAGAAAAAATATATGGGTGTTCTTGATGAATAGTACCCGAAAATCAATAAGGTAAGTTAATGAAATTTTGGTTGTTTTTAGTACATGATTTTAGTATAGCTGCATGCATTAATGAATTAAAATGCATAAAATTGATTTTTTAATGTAATATTATGAAGAAAAAGAAGATCAATTGAAGGAGAGAGAAGGCGAAAGAGAAGGAATAAAGAATTGATGGTGAAATTGAAGTTTATGGAAGCTTAATTGAAGAATTGGGCATCAATTTGATATGTCATCTTGCAATTCTATTTTTTCCTAAAAATTGTATCTTAGGTAATATAGTGTTCTTGAGATAAAATTGGGGGTTTATGAAATTGTTGATTGTAAATGAAGTAGTATATTTGATTAATTTGAATTTCGGACTTATAATTTGTATTTTCCCTAATTGGCATACATTATGTTTAAATTTGGAAACTTGATATACATATTATTTCTGACTAATTGGTAAGATGAATATGTCATGAATGTTCTATGAACTAAATCAAAAATAATAATGAAAAAATGACACTAAAAAGTGGCATTTACTTTGGCCAAATATGGAATAATTTGAATTGACTATTATGAGTTTTTATCATTAAATTTCAATGGAATTAAATTAGATTTGCCCCTAGTAAAATAGATAGGAATTGGAGGAATGTGATAAGGTTAGCATGTCAATTAGGGAGTTAGTCGTACTACGTCATGACATGTGTAATGGACTGTATAGCTTTGAGAGCTTGGTTCCAATATAAGATATTTGATTTGTCTTATGGACTATATGGCTCCAAAAGCTTGATCCCGTGAGATATAGATATTCAAATAGATCGTATGGTTCTGAGAATTTGATCTCATATTTTAAAATCCCACTTATGCAGCTCGACGATGCAATTCTATTAGATTTTTATTTAGGTAATTACAAAAAAATATATAAATGCATGATTAAGGATTAAAGAACTTCAAATGAAAGTAGCAATTAATTGTATAATTTATTGATCATTGTGTAATCATATATGAATTATTATCATAGATACATGCTTGTATTTCATAAATTGGTTTTAAATGCCTATTTATGCTTAGAAATAAATAAAGATATTTATTTTTGAAAAATATTGTATGTTATGCATGTTATGGTGGAATGAATTGAATTGAATGAGAAATGGAATTGCTTGAACATCACTAAACATATAGCTTGGCTTGTGGTTTTCTTTCTACACGTAGGTTTTGAAGAGAATTAGGAGAAAGTTGTGGTGAATCTATTACAAGACTAGAGTCACATAGAGGATCTCAGAAGACTTGGAGGTGGATGTATTAAAAAATTATTTTATTTTTGGTTATGACAACAAATAAAGAAGTGAAGGATCTTAAATAATTTTATTGTGAATTATATATGAAAGTTATGTACGAAATTTTGTTTAGATGAGTTGAAATGTATTGGAGGATGGGTAAATTATTTTGTCAAAGAGTTTGATATAAAGATGGATAGTTGAATAACATGTAAAGAAGTGTATTGAAGTTTCTTGCAAGAGCTTTTTAATTAAATATAGAGGAAACTTTATCAAATTTTTATAAAGTGAATAGTAATTGCTAAAATAATGATGTTTTGAATAGAAAACTTTGAGAGTTGAAATTTTAGGTATTTAAGAATGTGGTAATACTCAGTATTTCGATTCCATTATTAGGTATTGGGTGTTACACTTCCCAATATAACTTAATAACTTGTATGTGTGTCTATGATAAAGAATGCTACCAATGGAGACTTCTCTTCTCTTATGACGTGTATTGGGAGAATTTCCCATGCCTTACTAGCCTACTTAGTAAATGTAACAGCAGAAACCTCCATTAGGAGCAAATCTGTATAATCTTTACACAAAACTTACATCATTTTGTTCAATATAATATATACAGTTGATCGATTATCAACCAAAACTCTTGCAGTTGGTTTGTCATTAATATGGTCTTTAATGTACAAAGGTCTTACAAGTTGGGCTATATTATTTTGTTAGTTTTTCTTGTACCATCTTTTTTAGAATTCGTGGATTTATAACCAATATAGGACCTTTGAATTCCCTTTTATCATATAAAAAAGGTTTTATTTTTTTCCCATAAGTTTTATTAAAAGAGGCAGGAAGCTTCATTGAAGAAACGAAACATGACAACTGAATGGAAATTTCCCTTATCATGTAGAATTTACTAGGACTTTCATTTTCACTTGTAGATTGGGGCAACTTCTGATGAATTCACTAATAACTTCTACTTCCTATGAATTCACTAATAACTTCTACACATTCTTTCTTTTTCATTGGGTTTAAAGTACTTTCTTTATAAGGAACAATTGTTATGAAAGATGAGACAATGAGCTTCTCAAAGGGAGATGACATGCTTCCTTAGAAATTAGTGGCAACTATCTATTATTGAAGTCTTATATCTTAAGTTTTGGTTAATAGAATTAGATTATTAGGATACCACATACTTGATGCCATGGATAGAGGCACCTAAGGTGGTATTACAAATCAAGGTTACCTATGTTAAGAGCTTAGAATCTGTACATTAGGCCTTTGCTTGAAAATTTGAGTGTTGTCTTGTGATTTGATCCTGCGAACTCTACTTTCCATTGGATTTTAGGAATCTTTTGATTCTTATTCTTAATTAAATTCAAAATATAATTAGTAATGAAAACACTAGTTCTTGAATTCGTAGCTAATACTAAATGATCGTCCATAATCTTCAACTTTCCGTTAACATCTAGCAAAAGTCATAAATCAAACTCAAAAGTATTAACAGTTGTTACTGATGGAAAGTGATCTTTATTTATCAATATGATTTGATCGTCTTTAGAAAATAAAAGAATTTCCTTATTAATCTGATCTTGAATATCATTCTTGAATCCCCAACATGAATTCAGTGACTCTATGTATTGTTGGCAATAGTTCCTCCATCGAATCTCTTCTTTTATGGAATTATTTATTCTAACAACAAAGCAATAAAATTTTCCCAAAATAAGAAATTTAAGATTTCCTCTATTTTGAAGGTATCGAAAGTATATTGGCTTCGAGTGATTTTTGTTTTAGAGAAAGGAAAATACAAGTTCTAGGGATATAAACTTCAACTATTGTCGAGTCATATAAACTTGTTTCTATAAAATAAGTATCTAATAAGCTCTTTTTCCAATGTCCTTCTTCTCTAAGGAGTTTGTCATATTGTCACACTTTTGTTGTCGATTCATAAAAATCATATAATTCTATACCTTGGAATTTTTTTCAAAGTTTAATATCAAGACTCCTCTAAGCTAGCTTCACATACTCGATCTGTGGGACTGTAATTCAACATTGACACCTCTTTCTCCTAAACTAAGTGATAAATGTGTCTGCTTTCTCTTCACTTTTTTAACTAGTTCTAGATAAGTCAACTATACTGAATTTATGTTTAGTACAAAAAAAATTGTGTATGAAATGGTCTTTCCATTTCTATCTATGAAAGGACATAATTTATAAGCAAAATAGTATACAAGGAAGAAGTCGAACCTGTCAATGAATTTGGAAAGTCTAAGTTTGAAATTGTTGAAAATGTCTTAATTAGCCAATTCAGCATATTAAATAGTGAATATAGTAATGTACTTAATAGTTAATTGCTCATATTCACTAGAAGTCAAAGTAAACTTAGGAATTATGTGCCACAAAGATAAGAATTCTCATGTTCAATATGCTTTCAATAAGGATTATAAAATTCTAGGTGACCAATCTGTCTCAAGTTAAGCCCATATTGTTTTTGAATAGCTTCCATATCAACTTGACACCTCATATAGGAGCAATAACACAGATAGGATTATAGTTTATAGCCAAAAAATTGCCCCGAAATCATAATTTAGTCCATTAGTTTTGACTTTAAAACTAAATCCTTGTCTTCTAGGAGCTTGAGGCCTGACCACCTATTGTACATTTCTAAGATTAATACGCAAAGGCGTAACATGAATATCCTATCTTTTATGAGAAAAATGTATCTTTCTTCAATAGAGGAATAAGCTAGAGTATGACTAAACTCATCAACTTTCGTAGTATTTATTGCAAGCTCCCCCCTTAGTTCTTTAGAAATCTTTCTTACTAGAGAGGGAGAATTCTATCTAGTGACCTATACTAAAGCGACAAAAAGTTTTTCCGTCTTCTTTGTTAACATATTGATTGCTTCATCTGGTGAGGCCAAATTGGAATTTATATTATGAAATATCATTTGCACAAACAATATTATTTATTATAGCTAGATGTGAAGATTTTGAATTCTTGCTAATTAGGGACTTAATCGAATGTGACATTGCCTTTTTAAGATTTTCAATTATTTGGGATATAAGGCCTTCGTTCCTTAATATAGTAAAGACTTCTTCCTCCAGGACTGAGGAATAACAACTTCTTTTCCATGCCCTACAGGCAGCAATGTAGTCTCACTGAGTGTGCTAATCGATCACTTTTCAACTTGAAATTTGAGTGTGCTAGGGAAGAATTCTCTTAAAATTGCACTTGACTTCTAATCAGTAATATAAGTGGCTTTGGAAAACTTAGATAATAGAATTCTAAGTTACCAAGTTGTTAAATGCTAAGAGTTTTGGCCTAAAATTTAAGTTAAAAAGACAATTTTATTTAAGTAAAGGAAGGGTATAAAGTGCAAGTTCAAATAATCATAAGATCTTTTGTTTAAGTTGTGTCTTTTGTGTGCTTATACACCTTTCCTAACTTGAACAACCTCAAGCAGTATCCCTATAATTGCTTAACTTCCAACTATTTTTCAATTTTGACCACGTGCTGAGTAAGTATCTACCACATATTATTCATGTTTTCAACTACCTTGACCCTCAAATCCTAGACTTCCTCATTTATTCCTGTGCCAAAGAATTTTCTAAGCCTTCTAATAGACTTATATAAATCCTAACAATTGGGCCTTTTTATCTTTGGGCCAAATTCCACTTAGGCTATCAACATTACTTTATTTAAGTGCAATCATTTTAATTTTCATCATTAGTAATTGATTATATTAATGACATTTGAAAACTAATTTTAAAGTGTTATTCCATTTTGGCCAAGAATTTTTCAAATAAACACTAATCGAGAACAATAAAACATTCTTTCTAATCAATTTATGATAACAAATTCTATATTGATTACTTAATTACATTCATATAGTTTATATTATATCTATTGCCTATCGATTGAGCTGCCCTTGACTAGAGTGTCATAATTAGTATTAAAACATAGAAATCCCTATATGAGATTAAAAGATTATTTATAAGATTGTCGTAATGAGAATTTCCATAGACCTATAAGTAATCTTCTAAATAGAATTCTTATATGGGATCCGTTTAGTGAACTTGTTTTCTAACAAATACCCATATGGTTATTTAAGTATCTCCAAACTTTAGTCTATAAAATCGACCACTTCTTTTATAAGGAAGAAACATAACGTGTGTTAATCTTTTAGCATTATATTAATGTCCAATCTTAATAGCATAATGATTAGAAATAATTTAGGAAATAAAAATCTCATAATTATGATCTTATTATAATTTTATTTACAATGTACATTTATCTTGTAGACTTTATCATATATATTTGAATATGTATAAGATAAAGAATATTTTTAAAAAATTATCTCACTAAACTATAATCAATCAATTGATTATAGGGTATAAACCAACAAAATGACTATATTATACTGAAAACTAATACATGAAAATTTTAGTCAAAACTACTTTAATAGTTATAAATAATATTTGGGTAGTCATGATACATCATTAAACATCAATCTTAGTCTATTAGTATAAATTATTTATTTAAAAATTAAGTAAAAGTTTTATTTATCTAATCTTAAATAAAATTTATAACTATAACTTATATTTATTTTTACCATATTTAATAATCTAATGAATCATATAGAAAGAATATGTGATGCGAAAAAAATAATTTAATTATGTTGGACTTAGATTATAAAGTTTGAAAATTTTTATGATCAAATATAATATATTTAACTAGTATTGGATACTGAATTTTATTAAAACTTAAATGATAATTAAATTTAGTTAAAATTAAAATTAAAATGGAATTAAATTGGTATCCAATTATAAATATGTACATGCTTTATATTATTAGTAGAGATATTTCAATTTGTTCCTATAAATAATGTTAGAGATTAGAAACCATAGTTTTTAATAACATATTTCATAAATTAGAGTTATTAAAAATAAAATCAAATAAAGGTGATTGATATGTTATGATGTTTATGAATTAATTATGTTAAAAAAATTAAAATAATCATATTTCATGAGAAAATATGAAAAGTTTTATTTATCCTACAATGCACGTGTTGTCATCACGTTGTGGTTGTGTCTATCTCCGTATGATGATGCGATTCTGAGTGAGCTAATTCCAGCCCGTTCAAGCTAGACGCGTGAACGCAGTAACTGCTCCACGAGACTGTCAGCTTTCAAGTCGCCGCATCCCCTAACTGGTAACTGCCAGCGGTTAGAAAAACAATCGTTTCTTATAAATGCCCTTGAAACCAACCATCCAAGTACAAACATTCTGAACACATTCGTAATTTAAAGGCGGCAAACCGTTGACTAATAATAATCTTAACTCCAGTAATGAGGGGTACTTCAGTCTCAGTTAGTGTTTCCAATTCTAGCGGGAAATATAACTCTGTAACTAACGTTTGAAACATCTAACAGATTGTGATTTGTGTTCTAACCCCAAATTGTAAGTACCTTTTCCTTCTTTCACTTTCTTTCTCTTATCCAACTAATCAGCTTAGCCTCTTGCATTCAAAGAATTGTGTATGTGTATGCGTGTGCTTGAGTAATTGGAGTTGGTATTATTAGCAATGCCAATCCCAGTTGTTGAATCTTGCAAGAAGAGAAAACGAAGGCCTAAATTTTACAACTTTCACACGTTTGGTGACCCTGGTTGCCCCCTTCGTCCCACTGGACCATTTCGCGATAACATTCGACTGTTTCTCAGGGACTGCACCCAACCCGAAGATTACGATGTGGAGGGCATGCCTGTTAGCTGCACCCTGCTCCTCCTTCAAAGTAATAACTTTGTTGTCCCTCTCTACACCATCGAAGAAGATGCCCATCTCTCTTTTCAGCCCTTCTGCGATCACTGTAGATGTACCGGTTAGGATTCTTTGCTTTCTCTCGACCATCTTTATTATCCAATTCTAGTATTTCAACTGGGTTTTTGTCTTGATCTACTGAAAGGTTTTTCCTTTTTTCTCCATCTTTCTTGTCTACGTTTGGATTTGCCTTTGATTTTTTTGAGGGTATTGCTAATTCTTTTGTATCTGAGTCCTTGCAGTAATTTCCGGATTTCCTTTGAATCTTTGGTTTTGTGATTTAGGTTGGAGTGGTAATTTTGTCTCCAAAAGAAAATATCATCTGATCATACCACCAGACAGCCACTGGAACAAGCGATTGGAACATGATGCTTTTGATCATCAGACTCATCTCTTGCATGGATTAGTTCACTGTAATGGTTTTGGTCATTTGCTCTGCATCAATGGGATAGAGGGAGGTTCCAAGTACATTAGTGGCAGGGAAATCATGGACCTTTGGGACCGGATTTGTAACAACCTTCGAGCCCGGTACCAGTAATCTCTAAAATGTATTCCACTATTTTTATGTGTGTATTCCAGATTTTGATTTTGGATTTCTCGAACATCTTGTTAGGAAAATCACTGTTCAGGATGTTTCCAAGAAGAGGTCCATGGACCTTCGCCTTCTCTACGGAGTTGCATACGGGCATTCGTGGTTTGGTAAGTGGGGATATAAATTCTGTCGTGGAAGCTTTGGCGTGACTGAGCATAATTACAATAGAGCAATAGAAATTCTAAGTTCATTGGATGTCGATGAGATCATCCAGAATTTCCACGATTCGGTTCAATTCAAAGATATCAAGCAGATAATCCGATACTACAGAGGTTTCAGCGAAACTCAGTTGATCAGTCTTGGAGATCTTCTCAGGTTTATGCTCACAATTAAATCTTGTCCTTATGCAGTCAAGAAACAAAGTAAAATTTCTTGTGCTTCAAAATCATCTATCAGTTTCCCCACACAGAAGAAGCATTTGATGAAGGATAAGAGTACAAGGTATAGAAATTTCAGTTCTCTGGCTACAACTTTGGACAGTAGGTGGCCTATTAGAAGGCTGGAATATGCAGCAGAGGTGATAGTGGATACTTTGAGAAGTAAGAAGACGGGAACTTTGAATCAAGAAGGGATGAGTAGACAAGAAGTGAGAGACTCAGCTCGGCTGCATATCGGTGACACTGGTTTGCTTGATTATGTTCTGAAATCAATGAACAATGTTATTGTTGGTTCTCATGTAGTACGCCGTGCAGTTAATCCTAAAACCCGGGTGCTGGAATACTCTCTGCATGATCTTGGTGATGGATCAAGGCCTATTAAAGCCAGTGAACATGAATCAGAGATCCTCAAAGCACCAGCTCTAGCTCAGGGACCTGGGGCTGGGGTTGATGTGTATAATGATATAGTTTATTTGTATACAAACTTGCTATTGAACTACCCTCAGTCAGAACTTGTGGAATCAGCAATTCAGGTGATCCTAGACAGCAAGCATTTTGTGAAGGAGTGGCCTTTTAAGGATGATGATGATGTATTATTCAGGTTTATATGTCACGTGTCGCCGACGCCGCAACTATCTGGACTAGAATATAGACCGCAGAAGGACTTGCCGCCCGGTGAGATTGTTGTGCTTCCGTTGTCTGCAACAGTTCTGGAATTGAAACAAGCAACTGAGTATGCTCTCAAAGACACTTACTGCATATTTGAGAACTTTGAGGTGACGGAGATAGAAAACATGGAAGAACTAGAAGAAGGAGAGTTGCTGTTTGGAGCTGTTGAGTCGGGGGTAGAAATTTCTGTGAGAGGGCATGGTACAGACATAACTACACCCTTGATGTATGAAGGTGGCCCTGATAGCTGGAAGGTAAGATGTGAATGTGGAGCTCAAGATGATGACGGGGAGAGAATGGTGGCATGTGACATATGTGAAGTGTGGCAACACACTCGCTGCAACTTTATCGACGACTCTGAAACTGTACCTCCGCTGTTTGTTTGTCGTAGATGTTGCAATTCTCTTGTGCCATCGACAAACGAACTAGAAGTGGAGTATGATCAGAATGCCGGTGATTATTTTCTTTTATGATCCCGGAAGCCAAAGCAAAGCTGTCCCAGGACTAATGATCTTTGCTGATTCTGATGTCACGTAAATTCTTAATTGCTTTTGGAAACTAGAGTCAATCCCATAACATGACCTCCTCCTTTTCTTTTTCTTTTTTTTTCTTTTCCCCGTATAAACTCCTTTAACTGAAGAACAGGTAACAATGCATGGCTTGTCTTCTGAAGCACGTTATTCTTTTCTTAACTTTGTCACAACAAACCACTGGCAGGCACAAAATTGATAAATTAGAAACTATTTTCACAAAGTCATGATTTCGACAGCTTTCTCTTGTTACGACGAGGATAAATTATTTTGTGCAATTTAGAAGAAAATTAAGTGAATGTGTTGTTTCTTCAATTTTAGAAGAATCTTCATTCGTATTAATATAAAAATGAGTGGAATTTGTTAAAGACAAGAATATGGAATAATGAAGTTTGGACGGTTGGAGTTCCAAATTAGGTGATCTAATGTACCACTAAATTATGTTTACTTAATGAGATGTTATATATTATATTCTCTACGTTAAAGGCATTCTACCGAGGGAGGCAACTGATGAGGCAAAACGTAACTCATTCCATCATGAATTGTTCGCATATTTAAATGAGAATCTTATACAAAATATAGCACTTCAACTTTTTATATGGCTATGTTTCAGTCTAAGCCTATGTCAATCAGCTTACACACCCGGTTAGGATATGGAACATTTCAGAGGTGCGCTTGAACTGTATTGAAATCCATTTGCCCACAGTATCATCAACCGTAACACAGAACCATACAAAATTGCTATTTATGTTGCTTATTTAAATTAAAAATAACACACGTATGGTTCAAACAATTAAGGCACAACAGGGATTGCAGGGAAAAATTAATAAGGCTAAAATTATAATAAGAATCTATATAGGACTAGTATATTCTTATTATAATTAATCATAAATTATTCTACTAAAAATTTATGATTGAACTCCTTATTTTTAACTTTCCACAACATAATAAATTATATTCCTCATGTTAAGATTATAGATACTTGTCAAATAAAATATATTACTGACAATTTATTTAAATAACACTTTTAATCTTTAAGATTGTCGCTCAACTTATTTCATGGGTCGGATAAAAAATCTACTTGTAGGGTTTTTACACAATGAAACGTTATAAACTTACTTAAAATGCATCATCATTCTCTATACTGAGACATGGATTCCATCATTAATTAATATTTCACAAATACAAATTGTCTTTGCTCAATTCACCAAGTAATATTGTCTCGATAATTGAAACTCACTATTTAATGAATTAAAGCACAAGACAATGTATATTTGCTCATATTAACTAAATCAAGATTAAGAATATAAATATTATTTCTAATGTCCTCAAGAAAATGTTTTAATAGTCAGTATAAAACATCCATTCTTAACTTGGTCCAGTTAGATACATACACAATGTACTAACATAATTATTATTAAATATATGCTGAAAATTTATTCATATTATGCAATCTCCATTTGAATACAATTAAATAATTGTTCAAAGAAAAACATCCAAAGACTATACTATTACATTTGCATGGTTAATAGTATATATCTATCAATCTCTCACTTTAGACTTATAACCATGCATCTATTATTTTAACTCCCATTTCTTCCACGTGACTATCAAGCGTCTTTGCTGGTAAGCTCTTTATAAAAAGATCAGCCAGGTTGTTTTCTGATGCAATCTTCATCATCACCACATCACCCTTTTGAACAATGTCTCGTATCAGGTGATACTTTCTCTCAATGTGTTTTGCCATTTTATGGCTCCGTGGCTCCTTCGAGTTTGCAACTGCCCCACTATTGTCACAATAAAGTGTAATAGGCGATTGAATTGCTTGAAGCACACCCAGATCCATTAAGAAGTTCCTAAGCCATACTGCTTCCTTGGTTGCCTCAAAGACCACCATATGTTCAGCTTCTATGGTGGAGTTTGCAACACAAGTTTGCTTAATACTCCTCCAACTTATACTCCACCTCCCAAGACAAAAACATTTCCTGAGGTAGATTTCCAAGAGTCTTTGTCAGACTGAAAGTTTAAATCTATATAACCTATAGGTTCAAGTACTTCTGCCTGGTAAACCGATATATAATCTTTAGTTCTTTTTAAGTACTTGATTATATGTTTGACTGCAGTCCAATGTTCTTACCCAGGGTTAGACTGAAATCTGCTAACCATGCCAACAACAAAACAGATATCAGTTCTAGTACATAACATTGCATACATCAGACGTCCTACTGTAGAAGATTAAGGAACTGCCTTCATGCTCTTTATCTCTTCAGATGTCTTAGGACATTGATCCTTAGATAGAGTGATTCCATATCTATAAGGAAGAAAACCCTTCTTGGGATTCTGTATGTTGAAACTAGCAAGAATAGTATCAATATAAAGTGCTTGTGATAAGTCAATCATCCTTTTCTTGCGATCTCGCATAATCTTGATCTTAAGAATATGAATAGCTTCTCTTAAGTCCTTCATATCAAAATGCTCAGATAGCCAGTCCTTGAGAGAAGTCAACATGCCTATATAATTTCCTATAAGTAGAATATCATCCACATATAATACCATAAGCACTACCTTCTTACCATTCCACTTCTTATACACACAAGACTCATCATGACAATGATCAAAACCAAAATTTTTGATTGTCTGGTCAAAATAAATATTCGAAGACCTAGATGCCTGTTTAAGACCATAAATGGACCTATTCAATCTGTATAGCAAATGTTCTTGGCCATTAATGAAATCCTCTAGTTGCTTCATATAGATGCATTCATCAAAACTTCCATTTAAGAAAGTCGTCTTGACATCCATTTGCCAAATTTCGTAATCCAAATGCACTGTCATGGATAGAACAGTTCTAATAGACTTAAGCATGACTACCGGCAAAAAAGTTTCCTTATATTTGATCCCTTCCTTTTGAGTATACCCTTTCGCAACAAGACTCGCCTTTTAAGTTTGTACTTTACCATCTACACCCCTCTTTTTCTTATAGATCTACTTACATCCGATGGGTTTAACCCCTTCAGATGGTTCTACAAGTTCCCAGACTTGATTAGAGTACATAGACTCCATCTCAGATTTCATAGCTATAAGCCATTTATTAGCATCTTTATCTTGTAGTGCATCATCGTAACATACTGGTTCGATATTCACTTCTTTAGGGATTTTGTCAAATGCTTCTCCCAAAAATGTATATCGAACTGATGGTCGTCTTATTCTCCCAGTAAGACAAAGTACTATAGGCTATTCAGCCACACCTGTATCTTGCCGCAGCTATAAGGCCAGCAAGTCTATAACTGGTAGGACCATATCCTGATCATGGTCGAGAGCCTCAACATGTCCATCATTACCAACAGGAAATGAAAAGTTAGGGACTCTTACTTCTTGTTCTTGTAGATTTGGATCAATAGCTGCTGTGTCAATCCCAACATAACTCCCACTACTTTCGGGCTGCAGGAATGTTAAGAACTGACTTTTGGGGTAGATGTTGAGCTTGTGATCCATTGAATTTTCTCTCATGACGACGAGGTAATGGAATGTTAGCTCTAACCAAGAATGGTTTAGGTTTATGTTCTGTTGGAAATGTTCTAGCTGGTATGTTTTCTCCTCTCAACTCATGCAAGGCTAATTGACTTTTAGGAATATGGTTTACAATGTAGTCCTCCTCAAGGTAATGTGCACTGGTGCTAACAATGATCTTCTTATCCTTAGGACTATAAAAAAAACTACCTTTCGTTCGTCTAGGATATCCAATAAAAAAACATAACTCTGATTTGGATTCCAACTTATCTGCTTTCCCTTTAAGCACATGGGCTGGGCAACCCCACATCTGAACATGTCTTAGACTAGGCTTATGCCCAATCCACAATTCTATAGGAGTCGGAGGTATTGACTTAGAAGGAACTAAATTCAGAATGTATGCTGTTGTTTCAATTTCATATCCCCAGAAAGAAATTGGCAAATCTGAATAACTCATCATTGATCTAACCATTTCTATAAGTGTCCTACTTCTCCTTTCTGCTATATCATTTTATTGTGGCATACTAGGTGTAGACAATTGTGAAGTAATTCGTTGTTCTGATAAATAAGCAATGAATTCTCTAAAGAGGTATTCGCCACCAAAATCAGATCGTAGTGACTTGATATATTTTCCATGTCGCTTCTCCATTTCTGCCTTAAATACTTTGAATTTTTTAAAGCATTCAAACTTACGTCACAATAGATAAATATATCCATACCTTGAGTAATCATCTGTGAAAGTCACAAAATACTCAAAACCACCCCTACATTGGACACTCATTAAGCACCACAAATCAGAATAAATGAGTTCTAAAACATCATTGGCCCTATTACCTTTTAAGGGAAACAACCTCTTAGTCATTTTAACTTCCAGACAGGATTCACAAGTTGGTAGTGCCTCCACTTTCAATAAACTCAAATGTTCATCTTGGACCAACCTAGAAATTCTACCTAAGTTAATATGACTAAGCCTTAAGTGGTAAAGATAAGTATGATTGAATTCAATAAGACGTTTTCTTTTTAATGGTACAACGACATCAAAGTTATGTACTTCAGAATTAAGTTGTAGTTCAGGTGTATCTTTAAGAATAAATAGATCATCCATTAATGAGCCAGAACAAATGATTTGTTTTCTAAATTTAATAACATAGAATCATCATAAAATTTATTAAAATAAACTAAATATCCGTTCTTACTCAAACTAGAAATAGAAATCAAATTCCTTCTAATTGAAGGAATATACAAAACATCTCTTAACAACAATGTTTTATTATTCTTAAAATTTAAAGTAACATTCCCTACAGTTGAAACTGCAACTTCGGTGTCATCTCTTAGAAAATTGCTAATTTCTCTTTCACTTAACTGGCATGGTACCTAAAACCCTGCAAAGAATTGTAGATATAATTAGTGGCTCCTGAGTCTATGTACCATTGGAGTGTAGTCAATATCACTAAAAAAGTTTCAACAACCAGTAAATGAAAAATAGATGTACCTTGCTTTTTCTTAACTATTTAGGTTGGACATTGCTGCTTCTAGTGACCTGGTTGTTTATAGTGAAAACACTTGCCTTTGGGCTTTTTCACAACACCATTTGCACTATTAGCTGCACCATTTGTTTTGGGCTTAAGCTTGTGAATCTTTTTCTTCTTATCCCTTTTATGGGCAGATGAAAAACCTCACTCAACATTAAGCACAACAGGCGCAACTCCTTGCTTAATAATAGTCTCAACAGCTACTAGCTCATTTAGTAACTTAGACAGATCAAAATCCATCTTATTCATGTTATAGTTCAAAAGAAACTGTTGAAAACTGGCTAGCAGAATGTTCAAGACCATCTCAATCTAAGTAGCATTGTCAACCTCAACACCAAGAACCTCCATGTCATTTAGAAGACTTATCATCTTTAAGACATGGGTTCTAATAGAAGTTTCTTCCTCCATTTTAGAAGTAAGAATCTCCCTAAGTGCATTCTGCTTGGCTGCACTAGTCTGGTTGCCAAACATCTCCTTGAGATTCTCTAAGATGTCATAAGTTGTGTCCATCTTCTGATGCTGATGTTGCAAAACATTTAACATAGATGCCAAAATGTAACATCGCGTCATTTCATCAGCTTTAACACATTTTTGGTAAGCCTTGGTAATCTCTTCAGAGGCACCCTCATCGGGTTTTTCAGGATACACCTCACTAAGCACAAACTTGTACTCTTTAGCAATAAGCAAAATGTCCAAATTCCTTTTCTTGTCCACATAGTTAGGACCCTCAAGCTTGTTTTGGGTTAGGATGTTGGCTAGGGGATTGAAGGATGTCATATTGAATTGACATTAAGCATAATAACAATATAATATTTTTTGAAGTTTAACACATAATTGAATAAAACAAATATGACCTTAAAATTCACTTATGCATATTTGACATTCATGAACAACAATCTCGATGGGAGAATTAAACTAACCATATGTCATGCATAAATAGTAAAATTAATTGACATGCACTACTCGATGGGAGAAACATGCCAGAAAACTATTATAAGTGAAAAACCATTACATCTAGTCCATTCTCCTAATTAAATTACTCAAATGGAGAATTAAAATTATACAAACAAAACTAGACTAGATCCAGTGATACACAAATACATATCATCTTTCGATGAGAAAGAATATGCAAGTAGTCACAACTAGCAAGTAATCAAAAACACCTTTTTTAATAATTAAAAATAAATTCTATTTGACTGTATTATTTAATAAATAGCAAATTTCCAGAAGAATTTATAAAAAAACCAAAAAAAATCACAAAGAATTTAATTTGCAAAACAAAATGTTATTTCTAGGCCATTTTTCAAAATTAAGAAATATTTTAGATGATTTTGCAACAAAGCAACAACTTTCTAGTTTAAGATGAAATTTTCCAGACTTGTTTGAAAAACTTAGAAACATCCAGAGCCTGAAAGGGAAAAAAGGACCTGTTGATAAACACAAAACTTTCAGGACCATTTAGAACCTTTTTTCAGGTCTGTTTGAAAATTTTTTAAACTTGAAGGAACATAAAAAAAACTTGCCACTTCATGGTCTACCTCACGATGGAAACGAAACCAGGTGCTGGAATTTTTTTAAATAAAAAACCATTTTCACTATTGTATGAAACATATGTTTATGTGTGAAAACAGAAAGAACATACGGTTTCATATAAGAGTGAAAACAGAAAACGATTCTATTGAAGCAAAATTTCTAACAAAACATTTCTTTATATATAAAAAAACCGTTTTCACTCTCGTATGAAACATGTTTATGTGTGAAAATAGAAAGAACATAAGTTTTCATACAAGAGTGAAAACAGAAAACGATTTACAAGATTTTCAAGTTTCACGTTGTAACAAACGATTTTCTCCATTCTCCACATAGACAAAATCATTTTCCATTTTTCAAAATAGAAAAATAAAACAATTTTCATCTTAAGGAAAACGGAAACGTTTGTAATGGAAACAAAAAAAAACGTTGTTTTGAAACACAAAAATGTTTTCCCAAAACACATAAACATAAGTTTTCATGGCAACATCCAAAAGAACAAACCATAAACACAATTCATGGAAAAAGGACAGGCCACGTATATACATATTTCTAGGTCTTTGATACCAATTGATGGAAATAATGGTATTTGCAGCGAAAGCAACCCAGGATCAGAAATATACATATAGGCAAGCCAATCACAATAATTGAATCAAGAAAAACCTGTAGAAGCCAGAATCGCTCACTGGTCTTCTTTCCACAAAATCTTCTTTCTGCCAATCTTCTTATCACTCACAGCCTTCTACCATGTAACCTTAATTGTTTCTATAACTCTTGTTTCTAGGTGGGCAGAAAGAACAGATCGTGCATTTTAAAGAGTTTTTGTTTTCTCTGTTTTCCAATAATCCTCTCTTTGATAGGATGAGAAGCCTATATATATATATATATATATATATATCGAAAACCTTCTCTTTTTCGCATAAGAAGTAATCGATAAGATTATATGGTTTTTTATGTAGTTTCTAATTCAAATCCACAGATTTTTCTATTTAATTTAAAATTTTAATAAATAAAATTTCAATTAAAATAATCAGTTGTTTATTTAAATTATAAATAACACACGTGTGGTCCAAATAATTAAGACACGATAGGGATCGCAAAAATTAATAAGACTAAAATTATAATAAAAATCTATACATGGCCAGTATATTCTTATTATAATTAATCATAAATTATTCTACTAAAAATTAATGATTGAACTCCTTATTAATTTTAACTTTCCACAAAAAAATAACTTATATTCCCTATGTTAAGATTACAGATGCTTATCAATAAAATAAATTACTGACAATTTATTTAAATAATAATTTTAATCTTTAATATTGTTGCCCAACTTATTTCATACGTCAAATTAAAAATCGACCTGCAGGGTTTATACAATGAAACCTTATAAGCTTACTCAAAGTACATCATCATTCTCTATATCGAGACATAGATTCTATCATTAATTAATATTTCACAAATACAAATTGCCTTTGCCCAATTCACCGATTATTATTGTCCCGATAATTGAAACTCACTTTTTAATGAATTAAAGCACAAGACAATGTATATTTTCTCATATTAACTAAATCAAGATTAAGAACATAAATCTTATTTCTAAGGTCCTCAAGAAAAAGTTTTAATAGTCAATATAAAACATCCATTCTTAACTTGGTCCAGTTAGATACATACAAAATGTACTAACACAATTATTATTAAATATATGTTGAAATTTTGTTTATATTATGCAAATCTCCAATTGAATACAATTAAATAATTGCTCAAAGAAAAACATCTAGAGACTATTCTATTACATTTGCATGGTTAATAGTATATATCTATCATAGAGTTCGAGCCCCTATATATAGAGACGTCATGAGTTACATGTCATAAAATGTGAACATATCTATATTTGTATTCCAACTGGAAAGAAGCAATGAGATATATAACCTAACACACTATCCTTTCTTAGGTCATGTTTGCGATGAGCTGCCTTATTTGAAAGCATATTTTGAATACATTTCAAACTTAAGAAGGACTCTATAACTTATAAATTCATATTTAAGTTATGTTAGATTTGGTAAGATGCTATTTAAGTATAATTATACCAGTTTGAATCTATATATCAACATAATTGCATAAACTTGGTCTATATATGAGAAATTTGTTACCATTATTATCACTATAGTGAAATCAACTACTCTTGGCTACTAAGGATGTAAACATACCCAATTAGCTAAAACTCGTTAGAAATCTTCTTGTGTGCTTGTTCATTTCTTTCTATTTTATTCTTGTTGCGTGTTATTTTTGAACAACTAGTATCAAAACATAATTGAGCTGATAATGACTTCGATTGTAGGTCTTAAATGGGAAGTTCAATGAAACTAGCTAGACCGTGACAACGAAGGATGAAGCAATTGTTGCTGTAACAAGGTATGTTGAAGGAGCTCTAAGAGAATAAACATGGATGTATGGATGCCTTTTATTGGTAAGAGTAGGTGCAAGTAGCTGAAACTATATGATTATGTTTACAAAGTCAGATGCCACATCATAAATATTGCATCCGTTGTGGAGATATGTAAGAAGTTAGAGAGTTGATATAGCCAATTTTCTCATAAATAAGTTGTACTTGAAGTAGAGACTATACAGGTTGAAGATGCTGGAGGAACCATATAGTTAATGAGTTGCTAAGGCTTAAGGTGACTATTACAGATAAGGATAAAGAGATAATTTTACTTTGTTATTTATTTCTTTCTTATAGATATCTCATGACCATGCTCATATTGGAAAGAGATAATTGGCATTGATGAATCACCATTGTCTTATTAGCTCATAACTAATGAATAAAGAACAATACTGAAAGCTTTTAAGTTGAAGAAATATGCATGAGAGGAAACCAAGATCATACGAGGAAGCCAAGTAATGATGACTCATTTAATAAAAGTTTTCTATCTAAACTTAAATGTGAAACCAGAAGCTAGTACTATAAATATTAGCAAGACATATTAAGAGGAATTGTCTAAATAAGGAGCATAATTCGTTATGGTTTGTTAATGTAATGTACAGTAGTTATTTGAATTACAACAACGGAGAAATACTTTATATTTCAACTAGTCAATTATATGAATCATGTTCTGGATATAGGATGTTCATATCATATGATACCAAACAAGGATTGATTTGTGTTATATATGTTAAGCATTTTTGCACTATCAAGTTAAGGGATGATAAAACTTGTGAAATCATCAAAATAGGATAAGTCAAAATTAAGATGTTTGATAATGTTGTAAGATATAGAGCAGTGTCTAGCATATACCAAATTGAGTAAGAATCTTATCTTTTTGGACAATTTACATTCAAATGATTTTAGATTCAATATTGGTAGAGACAAAGTTAACGAGATAATGGGTGCAATAATTATAATAAAAGCCCACAATCGATGAGAACCATTTATAGACTAATAAGGAACATATTTATAAGTAGAGTAAATTTATTAGTAGAGTCAAAGAAAGAGATTACTGTATTATGACACATATGATTGGCTCATTTTATTAAGTATACTTATTGAAAAGTTTCAAACATTGAAAGTTAAAAATTTACAAATTTTGTGCAATTAATAAAGGTATGTGACAATGTTCACTACAAGAAAAAAGTTGAATTGCGACGGAATATTACCGATGGTATGAAAACCGTAACAATTAGCCACCAAAAATGCATAGCCGTAGGGGAAGATGGTTGTGGAGAAAAGGCATTGTGACGATGCAATATTCCGTCGCTGAATTTCGTGGAAGAAATTTACCGACAGACTATTCGGTCGGTAAAAACTTCGGATTCACACCCTTCATTAAAACCAAAACGACGTCCTTTTGAAAAACGAATAAACCCTCCTTCTTCCTCCTTTCTTCCTCTCCACCGCGCAGACCTCCTTTCCTCCTTTCCTTCCTTCTTCCTTCTCCTTTCCACGGTTCTCCTCCAACCTTCTCCTCCATCGCTGCCGGTCGCTGCCGCGTGTCGCCCAGTCGTCTCCTCCAACGCCGCCGGTCTCCGAAAGGTAAGTCCCTTCTCCTCCCTCCCCTCTTTCTCCGATAGATGTGCATGTAGAATTTGAACTTCAACTTGACAAATGTTGAATTCTATTTTGTAAAATGACTATGCTATTAATCCGAAAGCTACGTTTGGTCCAGAAATTAAAGCCATTAAATACGGTGAAATTTGTATAAAATAATTTCTGAATAGATATTAATTAAATTATTAAATATATAATGATTCATAAATTATGCCTTGTATATGAATTGTTTATTAAATTAATAATTTAGAGTCACATGATAAAATCTATTTTAAGTCATATTTACAAATTATCGTGTATTCCTTTTTAAAATTGAGATGATTTCTAATCTTCTGATTAAAATTTTAATTTTTAATATGTTAAATTAAATATTAAATATTGAGATGATTTATATTTTTTTTCTATTTAGTATTTACCTCCTAGTTATTTAATTAAGACGACTAATTAAGTCATTTGCATAAGGTATAAAAGCAAGAAAATATTCAAAGAGATACATGATAACGCTCTTGATAGTCATAATAGCCAATTGATACAAAGACCAACATAAAGGAAAAAAAGAAAAGGAAAATACACTAACTTTATTATGCCTTGCTATTTTTGTATATGATGCACATTGAGATTAGTCGTTTGTGTATATGGAGCTTATTTTGGCAAGCAATTATTTTTTTTATGTATGATGTTTATTATAGCTATCTATTTTTGTATATAGAGCTTTCTTTTATTCAGATAATAAATAAATATATATATATACATCTATATATGTATGTATGTATGTATTATTTAGATTTTTGTTGAGTTTTCATCTTATCATTAGAAGTTCCA
>JANZLD010000002.1:29786947-29799762 GCA_026413575.1 Erythroxylum carthagenense | reverse complement strand
TTTCTTAACCCCCTTTTTTAATTCTATTGGGAATATTTTCTTTTGAGAATATATATATATATATATATATATATTTGGAAATTGTTCTCTTTCTTTTTTTCTTTTTTTCATTGGCTTTTCTCAATAACCAATTCTTTGAGATAACTAGAGGAAAACGAGAAATAAATTATTGACACCATAAGAAGATGTGTGCATATACTAAAAAATATGGCTCAAGGGGCTAACAATGGACAGGTGTTTATGAGGTCTGTGTTTAGGTCAACAGGGTTTTGAAAGAATGCCTCAATCATGTTAACAAAATTCTAGTTCATCAAGCTATGATTAAGAATTAACATAAGTTTTAGAGAGATATGAAATAAGCAGATACACATAAAAATGAAAAAATTCAGGCCCAAATATCCTTCTAATAAGGTTAATATCTCAATTAACAATCTCAAGTTTAAAAACATAAAGTGCTACTTTGTCAGCATACCCTCACTTAATTTGTGTTGAAAATATTGAAAATGAAATTAGCCAAAAACACCTTCTATTCTTTAAATGATAATCAGTTTTGGCAAATTTCATTTTCAGTGTTTTCAACACAAAGTAAGTGAGGGTATGCTAACAAAGTAGCATTTTTGTAAAGTGAGGGTATGCCGAAAAAGTAGCACTTTTGTATCTCAAATATTTTATAATTTTCAAAGCGATCCTTGTGTTTTTAAGATACAAGAGTGAGAAGAATCTAATTAGGGAGAATTGTTGAATGGAGGCAATTTTAAAAATAGTTTCTTCAAGAGCATCGCGCTGCAGTGAAACCAAGAGTTCGCTGTAACGAACAATTCAGTATGTAAACATTGTCGCAGCGAAGAAAGAATTCGCCGCGATGAAAAAGATTAATTTTGTACATTGCCGCAACAAAGGCAGAGTGAACCGCGGCAAAAAATGATAGAAACTTTGGAAACAAACGATTTGCCTCAATCACCAAGTTTAAAATTTTAACATTACGCACAATTGACTTGTATGAACTTTTAAAAGACCAAAAATGATGCACATGCACAATAAGAAATGCAAATTGTAGCTTCCCCCATACTTAAACATCATATTGTCCTCAATGTGAGGAACAATTAACACAAATATGCAATCAAGTGAAAGTGGAAGGTTCATTAGCAACACATCAGAAGTACAAAGAGAATTATATACAAATTGTGATCAAAAAGTTTGGACATTACAAAATTGAACTGAGCATCCGAAAAACTAACTAGAAAAATAAAACAAAAAGAAGAAAATATAAGAATAAACACTTGAACTACTCCATGGGGTGATCATCCCCAGTGTCAGAAGGATCTGCTCCTGATGGGCCAGCACCGACAAGTAGGTCATCTTCATCAAAAGGGAGTTGGAAGTGCAAGTGCTCAGTGAGCAACGCATCCATCCGCCGACGATACCCCTGATCTCAATCCTACTGGGCGATGGCCTGAAGAAGGATTTCTGTAACATCCCATTACCCATGATAAGACTTGAATAGTGAATATGAGAAGTTATTGAGAAATTAGGAAGTACAATTCATGCTTATGCAAAATATGGCATATACATACGCGATAATATTGATTTTTGCACATTAATATGATTATACATGCATTCATGACATTTTCTAGGTATAATTGAAGTACTAATGTGATTAAAAAGTGATTTGGCAATTTTGGTTTATTTAATTTATTTTGAAATTTTTGTGAATTTTAGGTACATTTGGACTAGGACAAATGTCAAATGGTAGGATAATTGATACATGAAAAATTTGGGTGATTAAGCCTAAAATTGAGTGATATTTGGCATAGATAATTGGACCAATACTTAGGAGACATATGGACTAATTAATTAGTGACATATGGAAGCATCTAGAGTGGATTAATGGAAGCTTCGTAAGTAGGCAAATGTAAGACAAGCCATAGGACAAGTGTTGCGCTTGAATGGTGACACCTAGCATGTTGATGAAGCAAATTCCAACATTTTTATTGTTTCTCTCATATCTCTTCCACGAAATTGCTTCAAACTTTTCTCTATATTCTAGTCTTTACCCTAGCTAAATTGGTACATCAAATTCACACCTTAATCTCCCACAAAACAGCTAAGAAAACTAGCTGAAAGCTACCTTCATCTTGCTGTCCAAAATCAACTTATTTTCATCTTAAGTTGGTGATGAATTTTACTTGCATGGAGACTTGATTTAATCTAAAGTTTGAGCTTAATTGAAAGCCTAACAAGTAAGTGACAATCTGATCTTTATGATATGTTTAGTAGTATGAGAATTAAGCTTGAATTAGAATGAAATATAAGAGATATTGGTGAAGATGTATGCCAGAATATTATGAACTAGAAAACTCTCATTGAACATGTTTTAACATTTTGATTATAACTTGATCTGTGGATTTCTAAATGAGTTGAACTACAGACATATTTCTACAACTTTCTTGAAGAATTTGAATTTTAATTCTGTCTTTAAGATTTTCAGAATTGGCATGTTGAGTCTTAGCTTAAGCTGAAGCACTACTAGGGACAGAAATCATGTCCTGTGGTTATTGAAAAAACTGCAATGATGTAGACCGAATTAGACTAAGGTTCTTCTTCAAAGTTGTATCTTATTCTCTTAGCTTTAAATTGCTATTAAGTTTGTAATTTTTAGATATTTGAGCTGAAAGATATGAGTTGTACAATTCAAGGGTATGATCATGTACTAGCCAAATGTTCAAATATACACAGTTTGTGGTATTGTGAGCATAAATTATAAAATAATGAATCAAATTGGATGATCTTAAAGTAATTAGAAACTTAAGACATTGGAGAACAACTTTCCAAAAGGAAGTTTTGCCTAATTTTATCATTTACCCTATTAGATTAATTAAGAAAAATTAACCCTAAATCGTGTGGATAGAAAATCTGATGTGGTCAATTAGGTTATGAAATTGATTTCACAATTTTTTATTTTGGTCCAAATTTTAAGTACCAAATGGTATTAGTGAGGGCATTAATATCTGAATGATTTGTTGATAAAGATTGTAATAAAATACCCCGAAGTTGTCATTGAACACGCATTATGCATACTTTCTATACATTGTTATACATAAAAGAATACTTGTACATTTGTGCAAAAGTGTGATATTTATGAATGTGTCATGTATGTTATAGAAGAGCACATTAGATGCCAGTTGGACATTGCCAGACCATCTAGGCAATAGTTTATTGGAGCATGCTGTGAGTCAACCTATATGAATTTCCTAGGATTGATTTATTTTGATTTGTTAAGCTTCCAATTATTGTACTGTTGCGATTGTTTCTGAATTCCGGACTTAAAGTTCGAGGAGTATATATTTGGGACTATACTAGAAGTGTTCTTATTTGTTTGATAATTCTGATTGTAATATGCTATGTGAATTCTCAACAAAAGTTGAATGCCAGACTTAGATCTGATGATTATGAAATTCTGACTGTGCTTAATAAATGATTGTGATATATGGTAAATTCTGAATTGATGCATTTCATAAAATGCCTGCTTAGATAAAGGCGTTATGACTGGAGTAGCTAGTATGAAAGCACTTTCACATAGAACTTTGCTCTGTGGTATACGATTCTACATGTAGAGCTATGCTTCGTGATTTTGTTTCGGCTGAGCCCAATGGGCTAGTATTTATAAATGTGATGGGTACTCGGTCACAACAATAATAACTAATGTAGAGTCTCATATGCATTTGTATTTGTTTATGTATGTTCTGATTTGGAATAATTTAATAATGTGACATGACAGTGTGAGTATTTGGAATATACATGTTCTACATGAATAATTGCGAAATATGTGATTTGTGTATGTGAATCCAGTGAAATCATCAATGATGGTTCACTCATTGAGTTTGCAAAACTCATAAAAAATTGCAACGTGGCTTTTTAGGTTTAGAGGAGTTATCCAATTAGACTAATTGGAGTTTAGCCCCTGTTAATGAGCACGAGTTAGGGGTCGGGACCAGTTTGCACCTGTATATGTCTTTAGTGATTGTATTTTTTTATTATATTCTGCAAGAATTGTATTAAGTGTATGTGATTAAGTTGGTAATGAAATATCATTTTGATTGAAGTGTTACGTATCTAAAATAGGCCCAAGTGGCTATTGAATACTAATATTTGTAATAATTGTAACTTGTAATTGGAAATGTTTTTAAAAGAAGTTGTAAGGAATTTTGACTGAATGGTTGTTTTAGCTTGCCACCCTTGTGGGGTACGTACTCAGATATCACCATAGATGTCAGGTATGTGTCCTTCGAGAGTGGGGTGCTACAGTTTCCTAGAGGGTAGAAATGTCTACAGAGAGGCCATCGACTCAGCTAGCAAAGGTTTATAAAGTGATGGGATCAAGAGGGACCGGAGCTAAAGGATCATCCTTGCTAGGCTCTGTAGCGGCATGGTTGGTAATGACATCAGGAAGTGGGGTGAAATGGGGAGGAGGTTGGGTGGATTAGGGAGGAGGTTGGATTTGACGTTGTTTGAGATGGACGTAATGAAGCAGAGGGGCCAGGTAAAAAATAGCTGTCATTGTTGTATTCTGGGACGTTGTGGGCCCAGAAGATGTCTGTGATGTGGTGGGGGAAGGTGATGGCATTGGTGAGATTGATAGTAGTGATGGAGTCATGGAGGGCGAAGACAATGGCATTAGCTATGTTGACTAGGTGACCAATCATCAGAAGGTAAAGGTACAGGGCTTGTTGTTTTAATACGTAGGCTAGGTGCGAGGTGGGGATGAAATTGTTACTAACCAGGTGGAGCCAAAGACGAGCTTCAGGTTGGAGATCAGAAAGCTTGAGGTAATGTTGCTAGATCCTTGATTGATGCCAGACGGTGCCTTCGGGATAGAGGGTATAAATATCATTGTCCCATGGATAATGATATATCAACTAATCATAGTGGCAGCGAAAAATAGGTGGGAGGTTATAATACTCACGAATGCTTGCTACGATGAATGTGGTAGGGACTTTCACACCACAGAAATTAAGTTCCATGGTGTTATGGGGTCGGAAATAAGTGTAGAAGTAGAGAACGAACTTATCATTGCCTTGATCCCTAGGTTGGACTAATCCTATGAGCTGAGATTATACTAGTTGACGGACGAAGGGGTTGTTGTGGGGAATCAAGGGAAAGAGGTACTCTCTAATGAACTGCCTAGCATTTATCTTTTCAGCTAGGCTGGCAAAGTTAGGCTCGGCACTATTGGGAGGATCAGAATTATGAGAGGAATCAAATGAACTAGATGAGACGGTGGGGGAATGACAGGTAGGGTTCTTCGTTCGAGGTATGTTCCTGTAAAAAACAAACACAGAACTATAAACAAATGTACTAAACAAAATTTACTAAAAGCAAAACATACTAGGTTTGCTGCGGTGAAATTGATTTGTCACTACAGCAAAAGCTGCACGTACCACACCGCGAAGAAAAAATTTTCTTCGCCACAGTGAAGAATTACAACCTACCACGCCGCGATGAAGAATCTAATATGCCCTAATTTCAATGAAAACAAAGAGGTAAGATGTGAAACAAAGTGAGATAATTATGAAGGAGATAGAGAGAGGCACAAATGGGAACAACGAATGTTAAATGAGCCGAGGAGAATGAAAAGGAAGAGGGATTTTGCGAAGGGGAGTTCGGATTGCTACGGTAAAATTTAAGGGAAGTATACGAAAATGCGGAAGGGATGGTAACTTGATAAAGAAGGGAAAGGAAATAACAAAATAGGATAGAGGGTAGATGAAAGATCAAAAGAACAAAAAGGGTAGAAGGGAAATTTCAATTGGTGTTTTCACGTAGATAGATCTTTCGTCGCGACGGAGGTTGCCCAAAGTGAGCTCGCCGTGGTGAAAGAATGATGTTATGTTGTGGCGAATGTTGTTAAAAGGTGTTCACCACAACAAAAGAATAATTGAACGTCACGGTGAATGTTACATTGAAAATGTTATCCGCGAGGAAAAAATTAATTCACACCGCGGCGAATTGGCCTGAGAGATTTTAGGCATTGTGGTTGCGGCGACAAATAAGTTTGTCGTGGTGAAGTGAACCATGCCGTAGTGAAGTTTTCTAAAGGAAAAATAAATAAGACAAACTATGAAAAATTCTACCGAAAAGACTAAGTGGATACTCATCTCATATGCAAAGTCCTTAAGTATTACAAAATAAAATGCAGTTCAACATCTACACTAATTTCCTCAATCATAAAAGATGTGTCATGAATCAAACTAAAACACAACAAACATAAAGGGAAGAGGAATTATTGAATCAGGATTACAATAATTGAAAACTAAACCTAAGTCCTACTGAAGTGGTTTCTCCCCCACACTCAGTGTCATCTTCAATCACAAAGCAGAAGAAAGTTGTAAGTGAAGGATGAGAAACAATCTATTGCCTATGGTGGATCCTGCATCTCTTAGTGGACATTTGGCTAATAGCCATGCTGTGGTGAGGCAACTCCACCACTTGCCACTTTGGTGCTAACATCCACACTCCTTGGTTCACCTAAAACATTAGCAAAAACTCCTTCTTCCAAGGAGTCATTAGTGAATGGGTTCATTGCGAGTTCAAACTCAGCACATGCATCATCAACAACAATATCAAGCATGTTAACTCCTAGGAGTGAACAATCCTTTCGTAGGGGTGTTTTATAGCCTTATATATGTTAAAACTCACCTACTGTTCTCCTATCTTCATGGTGATTGTACCTTCTTTCATTCTAATCATGGTACTAGTAGTCCTTAAGGTCGAACGAGAATCAAAGAAGTGCCTAGTGCAACTTGAAAAGACATATCAAGCACATAAAAATCAACTAAAAAAGCTAAACCCTTGACCTGGAGCAAAATATCCTTTATAATAGCCACAGGATGCCTAATAGACCTATCAGCCAACTGGAGAATTACAAATGTAGACTTAATATTTTTGACTACCAAAGATTGGATAAACAGACTTAGGCAAAACATTAATAGTTACCCCTAGATCTAACAAGGCTCCCCCATGGTAACTTTACCTATAGTGTAAGGGATTGAGAATTTACCATATGTGTTTGTGTATGAACTTTGGGAATGAATTGCAATTGCTTTGCAATTATTGTGTTTGTTGCTTTTGATTGAGTTAAAAAAGTGGCTTTTATGAGTGGTATGAGATTTTGGTTGTTCAATTGTGAAATATGTCATGTGCATGAAAAACAAGTTTTCCAGAATGTGTCATTTGGGAAAATTATTTTCAGTTCATGAATTACATGTTATGTGGGTTTGGTTTAGTCCATCCAAGAATTGTCACGTGCACGTTGACCAAGTCAAGGCTTCTCCCGTCTGGCCGCTAGTGGCACGGAGCTCCTTATGGACTCCCTCAAGTTTACGACTACACAAAACCATTATATGGAATTGTGTAGTTCGCCATGTTTATGGACTTGCCAAGCCATTTGTGATGTGTTTGTGTGTTTACATGTATTAACAAGTTTGAAGAATGCTTGACTTATGAGAATTGTGATTTTGGTTTATCAAAGTTAAGAAATATATGCTTTATGGACTTTTCTATAATCTGGAATGTTTCAAATGGTTTTTGCTTATTGCCGATTATAAAGCTGTTACCCATGAGCATTAAGCTCACCCCCTCACCTTCTCACCCACAGGTGATGAGCAAGTTAGCAAGTGATCGACATGAGCACCAAGGCATCACTCCATTTTGCACTTTTATTCTTTTGATCTTTGAAAGTTGGAATTTGTAAAAAAATGCTTTAGTTGCATTTTAAGAAATTATTGATTTTGTAAAGTTTGTATTTTTGGACTATGTTGTAAGTGGTTTGAAATGCCCACTAAAGCATTGTAAAACTCTTATTTAATGCTAATGAAATACAAATGCAATATGGTTGTTTATGGCTTTTAAAGTTTTTCATTGCTAGTTTCAACATTTCATAAGGAAAAGATTGTGTTCTGGATTCAAGTGAAATTATGGAATTATTTAGGTAGAATTGATAAAATTTGTCTTCTTGGAAGTTGTAGAAGACCTTTTAATCTTCCCAATGAAATGAAGTTTGTGATTTTTGGATTTCGGAATGGAGAGATATGAGTGTTACAAGTTAGGATACTGCTTATGATTTGTGGTTGTGACAACTAGGTTGACTGATGGGAAATTGGGGCTTTGATGAACCAAATGAGTTGGGATTTGAGAAATTTGTGAAATGAATGTGTTGTTTGGATTGTTATGAAGTGTTTAGTCATTAGAATAAGTGAATTTGTGAAGATTATAAGTGTATATGGTGTTAAGATGGAAGTTGGAAGCACTAGAGAGGCATTGGGGGACCTTGGGGAACCCCAATGACCGTTTTCTCGGGTGTAAAAACACCCCTTGGCCAATCTATGTCTGTTAAATGGACATGAATGTCCGTTTAACGGACTTTCTCGGCCAAATGAGCTCCCAAACTCGATACATGTTCGTTAAACGGACATGGATGTCCGTTTAACGGACATTCACGGGTTAGCTTAGGAAATGGAGATTTTGGACACTTCTAGAGGCCGAATTTGATTTTATAGTCTTCATAAAAGTTGTATATATAGAAGTCTTGTTTCAAATGGTCTAAAAACGAACTGATTTTGACATCTACATTGAAAGTTATGGCGATGGCGCCAACATAGGTACAAATTGATTAAGGGTATAAACATGTTATATTCTTTTGGGCATAACTCCCTCATCCGACCTCCAAATGAGGTGTTTCTTGAAGCAATGGATTCCTAAGACATGTATTTATCTCTAAATGAAAAAAATGGTATCTTTTCGAGTTATTTTGATAAATTTTGCATTAAAGTAAGTGAGGGGTCGGTTAGGAGAGCATAATTGGAGTAGGTCCATGCTTTAGCTTTTTAAGCATGTCTTGAGCTATAGAGCTCCGATTGAGATGATTTTTGCTTCAAAGCAAACTAAAGGCCTAGAGATTCAATTTCTATGAAGAAGTCAAGTTGTGATTTTGATATTTGATTAGTGTGCACTCACCACTATTATGGAATGACAGCAAATGACCTACATGGTTTGAAGCACAAGGTTTAAGACTCCGAATGTTGGGCTCTAGAAACGGGGTCAACAGTTGTGATATCAGAGCAAGCTCGAGTTTTATGATTTTGCAAGAGTTGGATTCTGAAATCAAGCGGGGTCTAACAACTTTACTAAACAAATCAATGATATCTTTTTCATGCTTAATGTTAGTCATCTGTTTGCTCATCAAATATGAATTAGGAAAAGGAAGGTCTTGAAGATTTACCTCCTTACCTTTGGCTTCATTGGTTCCATGCTTGCTTGATTCTACATGCTCACTTTTTGTTGCTTATTCCTTGTAGCTTTCTGAATTAGCTCCCTTGCTCCATGATTCGGACTTCTTTTCAGTCAAAAGTTGTTTTCCTTTGGACCTTTTAGATTTCTTGATTTTGTCCATTGTCAAAGGCAATTCTTCACTCTCAGTCTCCTATTCACCTTCTTTCTCGTCTTGATTTTTGAACCTCAATTGTTTCCCACTTCGAAACTCTATTGCATTTAGACTTTTGGGGTTCATCATGGTGTTTGAAGGAATAGCTCCACTACTTCTAGCTTGACTCTCACTCAAGTTGTTGGACAATTAGGTGACAAAGGAATTGATATTTTTAGCTTTTGTCTCCCATTGCTCCATTCTCTTTTCTAGAGCATTAAACTGATCAACATTCCTTGAAGGGTCTTATTGAATAAGAGAATCTATGGCATTGAACTGATTGTTGTTAGAATTCCTTTCTTCCTTCATCAAAGTCATCATATTATATAGCAGTTGGTTGGTATCCTCCTTGGGTGGGACAGTCAGGGCTTGCTATTGGTTGGAGAATTGGTTAGTGGAAGTACTAGCTCCTCCTCTATGTTGAAATCTGTTTGGAGCCCTTCCCTCTTCATTCCTCCAACTGAACCTAGGGTTGGCCTTCCATCCCTCATTATAAATGTTGGAGTAAGGGTCCCATTTCTGATTTGTTTATCCCGGATACATTGTAGACACCTCTTCATACCAACCGGGGCAAACACTGGATATGTGCATTACTAACCCACAAGTATCACAACTAGGCATAGTGAGATCCATAGAAGATGTTGGGTGATGCACATTCATATTCTTCAGTTCTGCAGTGATTAAGGATAATTGCAAGGTCACTCTACTCTCCAAAGAGTCAACTTTTGACTCTAAACTCTCCATTCTTTTGGATTGGGCTGTTATGGCGCCCAACTCATGCACTCCTCTAGTCTCTCTAACATTGTACTGTTGATGATTCAAAGCCATCTTCTTGATTAAATCCCATGCTTCTGTAGCTAAAGATCAATCAATGAACCTCCCAATGCTGCATCCACCATACTTTTATCTTGACTTTTCAACCCATCATAAAAATACTGCATTAACTGCTGATCAGGTATCTGGTGATGGGGGCATCTAGACAATAGATCTTGTAAGTGGTTCCAATAATCGTAAAGGGATTCATTATAATCCTACCGTGCTGAATAGATCTCCTTCCTCATCAATGAAGTTCTGGAGGCCTAAAATACTTTTCCAAGAATCCTTTCCTTTTGAGCTTTTCCTTCCAGTGATAAGTGAGAAACCTTCCATAGTACTTGATCGAGGGAGGCTCACCAGCTTTATACTTTGACAAATCATGGACAAAGATTGCTAATGCATGTAGGGATCCTCTCTTTTCAATCTATGAAATTTAGGAAGGGAGTTAATGAGTAATTCTTTTACTTCAAAATTAACATCAAAATTAGGACAAGCAGCAGTAAAGCGGTCATAATTGACATCATAAGTTGTTACTTCCCTAATGGTTCTCCTTCATTGATTCCCATTATTCTCTCTAACCCGCTCATGTTCCATATTACCTCCATTATCACCATTCCTAGGTTGGTTAGCATGAAAGTTAGGATTTTCCAGAAAAGCAGGGTTTTTAGCCATGATCACTTTGTCTATCAACTCACTCTCACTCCTTCGATGACCAAACTATTTTTCTCCTCTCTCCTTTTTAATCTTTTGCAAACATATCTCAATTTGAAGATAAAAAGGTAGAAGCTTGACTTTCTTGGGCATACACGGAAACAATTTTAATGCAAACTAAAATAAAATATAAAGTAACAAAAATTTCTTGCAAGCACACAAAGTCAATTAAAAAGGCAAAATGTGAAGGATGTAAGTGGGTAGTGTATGAGAGTGTGTGTAAGAGTAAATTGTGCAAGTAAAGTATGTTTGTGTGAAAAAGCAGCAAAGAAATGTTCAAAACTATGTGATGTAAAAGAAAAAACATGCTAAGTATGTGGTATGCAAAAAGTATGGTATCCTATGTGTTTGAATTTTGAAAAAAAAAATGCTAATGAAAGAAAATGAAATACTATACTATTGATAAGTATGACACTAAACTATCTAAAATGCAAACTAAACTAAGGCTCCTCACCTCACGTAGCTGCAAAAATGACAACAGCTAACCTAAAGAACCAATTAATTGGTTATCCAGTGATAGGTTGTCGTTAGCCTATAAATTTAATCCCCTACTTAAATTGATTTGTAGTATAGCAAAGTAAGGGCATCGTGCCACAGAGATCAAAACACAAGGAAGATTTTTTACTTTTAAGCAAAGTATGTGTGAATGTTATGCATGAACTAATGCATAATAGGACAAGATTGGGGGATTTGTTTGTTTGCATTAAAAGGAAACAAGAAGAGAAAGAAGAAGATGTGATTTAAGTTCAGAAATTAAAGCCAAAAGTTCTCAAGAGAGAAATTGCTAGAAAAATTTGGGTAAAAAGTTTAGATTATTTAAAGACCAATTGCAAAGGTTTTCACTAAATCCTTAGGTTGTTTTTAATCATTGAAAATAAATTATTTTTAATATTGGAAAATTAGGATTCATCAAGCAAAGATAGATGTATTCAAAATAAGCATGACATGCAACAACTTCTTGTTAATGCATTAATCCAAAACTAGCATGAACAACATAATAACAAGAGCATTAAGATCAAAATCAAGTCTATGAAACCTAAGTTAATTTTCAAGAAAGCTAGTATGCATAAAATTAACTTATGTCTTGATCCAACTAATTGAAACCTACATATAAGATTCAGTTTCAATTAGTTGATGCTACTTAACCTAATCAATTTATTGTCCAACAATTAAATTAATTAGATAGCATACAAATTATTCATGCAAAATTTGAATTCATGACTTCAAATCCATATGCATAATTCGGCAATCATGTCCAGATCATGAGCACAAATTTTCAATCATAGATTCATCAATTATATGTGCATGCTTCTAAAAAAAACAACCATGAGTTTAGCTAATAGCCTCAACAATTGGAAAAGAGAATTTAGCTCATAATTCTAAGTAAAACAAAGTTAAAAATAATCATTGAAAACATAGTGTAAAATTCGTGTATAACAAGAAGAAGTAGAGAAGAAAATAAAACTAGTGTTCTACCGAGAGAGAGAGAAAACCTAAGAGAAAGAAAAAGTAGAAGAGAGATTCACATCCAAAAAAGAGAGAAAACGTGAAAACCCCCTTAAACTAATGCTGAAGGACCCTATTTATATTAGAGGAGGTCTAGTAGGAGAGGATTTCTTTTCCAAGTGGAAGTAAGTCTTTCTTTCCTTGTAGAATTAGGGTCTTTACAAGGATATGGTTTCTTTTCCAAGTAGAAGTAGGTCTTTCTTTCCTTGTAGAATTACGATCTTTATAAGGATATGATTTCTTTTCCAAGTAGAAGCAGATTTTTTTCTTTCCTTGTCAAATTAGGATCTTTACAAGGGTAGGA
>JANZLD010000002.1:29658183-29668477 GCA_026413575.1 Erythroxylum carthagenense | reverse complement strand
TATATAATTAATAATAAAATAATAAACCTTTTACAACAACCATTTTAATATAAAGGGTATAAAAGTCATTTATTATACATTAAATTCCATTTCATCCATCTTCCAAACAATATTTCGCTACATTACATTATGAACCCTTCCATCCTTCCCAAACAGTTTTTTACTATATTACATTTCATTCCCTTCCATTCTATTCCATTCCATTCCATTAATTAACATCCAACCAAACAAGGCCTAAAGGTTAGGCTCCGTGACATCTTTGTCAAATAAGTCTTAATAAAAACTATTATATATATATATATATAAAGTCATTATGTACAATGTGGGCATTTGTCCTTATTGAACTCCTAAATTTTACTTTAATAATAACATTTTAATCTAAACTTCTATAATAAAAAAATCCTTTTTTCCTACTCAATATTTTTAAATAAAAATATTTTAACTTATGCCTTCCATCTCTCTATAAGCAACGCTTTTCTTATTTATTTTTTTCTTTCAGATACTTTATTAATACTTTTAATAAAGTAAAATAAACTAACAACTTTACTTTTTTTCCCTAACTCACACTGTCGACATTCTCCTCCCATGTAATATATAACAAATTTTAATATGTATCACTTTTTAGTATATGTAACTCTACAAAATAAATTATAAAAAACTTTACTATAATTATGTTTTTGTTGAAAAATTAATCGTGACCTAATCACGACCACAACAGAAAAATAAAAATTTATGATTTTCCAATCGAATCTCAATGATTGAATAATTTAAAATTATAAATTATAGAATGTAAATGAATCATACATAATTCAAAATCTTGGAAAAACATATTCATAAGGTGTGAGCTATCTAGGTCTCTAACTTTTAACAACATTCACATAGTTAAGAAAACAAGTTCAATACCTGAGAGGAAATATGTAAAAGTGCTAGCTTTCTAGAAAAGTAGAAATTAGTGACAGAAAATTACTGATGGAAAAAGAAACTGTTACAAATTACTGACAGAAACTCAATTTTTGTTGGTGACATTATCAAAAAAATTTCATTTAGTGGTGGTATTAATATCTAACACTAAATATGGAGGAAAATCATCTTGGCAAAATTTGTGACTGGCTTTAGTGACAGTATAAAATGTCCATTGGTAAAGAAGGCGAGAATTGTTGGTGGAATCAAAGAGTTTTGTGTTTACCGATAGAAATTTTTCGTCAGTAAATTTTCAAGGTAAATCTCATCATCAGCTTCTACTTTAGTATTTTAAAGTTAAAGAAAATGACATCATTTGGTTTAAAGTTAAAGAAAATGACGTCGTTTGGTAAGAAGTTAACACCAAACGATGTTGTTTTCTTTAACTTTAAACTCGACATCATCTCCACGCCCCCACCCTGAGGTCTTCTTCTTCCTGTTGCATCTCCTCTCGTTGACATTGTCTTCTCTTCGATTTCTTTGTTGTCGGCATTGTCTTCCTGTTGTGTCTTTTGCTCGTTGGCATTGTCTTCTCCGGCCATTATTAACGTGTCCTTTGATGGAAGTATTTTTGTATATTGGATGAAAGTTAATTTGGGTATGTGATTTGTATTAGAAAAGGGAACCATACTTGTTTTAGGTGTCTAAAAGTAAAAGACCTCCTAAAACAGGAAAAAAAAAATTGAAAAGAGTTGGGGGCATGCTAAGGCTTGGTCTTCCATATACCCTTATTTGGATTATACATTTATGATTTGTTATGTTCTTGAATAGTCTTGCCTAATCTGTTTGATATTGAGTTTATATGCCCTTACTATTAATTAGCATTACGCCTTAATAAATCAAAAAGCAATTATGTGAAGAGGGGAAGAGAAAATTGATTGGTTCCATGATTGAAACCATATATTTCTCTGGCGGTTGGTTTTTACCTAATTGTGAATGATAGGAACTATACATGAGATGAAATTAAAAGAAAAGGATAGAATTAGAGCCTAAACTCAATTTATATCGTTATCTTGGCCATTGAGTTGTATTGGATATGATTGTGGGAATTAAGCACAAGATGGGATTAGACAAAGACAATATGGGTAAAATTTTTAGTGTGCCATTAAGAATCCTTTTTACCTTCTCTTTTGCATATGTGATGTCAATCATCTCAAAGTTTTATAAATGAGAGTAACAAAATTTGTTACTTTCATTTATTTGTGTATTTTGTAATTAGAAAACAACTTTAAGGTATAAATGTTAGTGATAGAAGAGACAAGACATGATTTTGATTGTAATGTTTGGATGAATTTTTGATGCATGTATGATGTTTGATGAAATGTCTGTTCTTTTAAAAAATGATTTCATTTCTTTATTTTTAGTTCTTTTTTAGTATGAATTTCATAATTTTAGTTAAAGGAATAAAGCATAATAGGCGTCTTTGTTTTTCACTAAGGTTTAAAAGCTAAGATACAGTATAAAATTGGTGCTAGATTTGATCTATTACTAGTTTTGAACTCATCATTAAAGTTATAAAGGATAGAAGTAGAATAATAATGGCACCGATTATAAAAAATCTCAGGCGTTGTTGTTCAAATGGTGAAAGATAAGTATGTGTGATTTTTCAAGTTTAAACTATCTAGGACTCTACTTTTATTATACTATCTACAAATATTTATATTATAAGACTTATAAAAGAGATTCTATCTAGTTGTAGCTATCTTTAATTAGTATTTTTCATAGTTTTTTTCCCTTTTTATTGGAAGAAGATTGGGAGCAAGAATTGAAGAAGTCGGTGGCACTTTATATTTCTCTCTATTTTTCTATTTTTTTTATGTTAAGATTGATGCATTTTGTGTTATTTCTATTATGTTTAATGGATAATAATGTTTGTAAGGATTTATTCAATTATTTATACATGTTTGATTATTTTATTGGTTAAATTTATTTTCTTTGATCTTAATATTGGATTTGTGATTGTCTACCACAAATTCAATTTTAGGAATTGTATGGAGGGTAGTACAAGAAGTTTACTGAGTCTCAGCTAGCTGCGAAATCTTGACTACTATGACAGTTGAGATTGGTGTCGTTAAGCCATCCTGCCCCTCCCTAATAAATTAACTAAAAGCTATGAGAAAATAATCTTGTTGGAGAGTCTAGCATTCTAATTGTAAGAGTCTTTATATAGACTTTTTGAGTGAAGACAAGCATAGTTGATGTATGTAAGTTGAAGCATCACTTAAGAATAAGATCCATAGCCATAATTCTTATATGCATTATGCCTTTATTGGTTTAAGTTATACCTTCCTCTTTCAACATGTCAAGCAACATCTAGTCGGTAGTCGACAACCAATTAAGTCAATAAGCTTCAGAGCACAGTGTAGACATTGGCCACTCAGTTGTAACAGTCGATGAAGTATATAGCTCAGCTTCGTAATAAGATGGATGAGTTAAAGGGGAGATATAGTACCTCATTGCAACAATCAAAGTATCCGCGGTCACCAAATGAATAGCGTACTTATAATCATTTTATATAAATTACAAATATTTATTATGTACAAAATAAGATAATTTTTACTTTATATCATCAATCAACTTTCTCTTTTAACAAATTAAATGTTGAAACAAATCAAAATATTATCAACAGATAACTCAAAACTGTTTAAATTATATATCAACCATAACATCATCAAATAAAATTTAATGCAAAGAAATTTTAAAAAATAATTTTTAGTCAATTTACCAATGGGAAAACAAAGTACATCGGTAAAATCAATCGATTTATCGACGAAAAAATAAATACCATTGGTAATGACAATATGAATTTACCGTTAGAATAACCAAATCTGTTGGTAATTTTTTCGACGAACAAATCTTCTCCGTCGGTAAATTTACTGACCGAAGATAGCATAGAATGGCCATCGGTATATTCACCAATGATATACAAAATTTTTGTCAGTAAATTTATCTACAGCCATATCTCTAACACCTTAGTCCATCGGTAAATTCTATAGCTAAATAATCTTTCCGATGGAATGTGTAGACATTTCGTCAGTAATTTCTATCACTAAACTCCATTTTTCTTCTAGTGATTTTTATGCTTTTTTTCCTTTATAGAAAAAGACATTAGAGTTTCTTTCTTAATAAAATTAAATTTCTTAATTTTAATTAAAATCTAACTCTAACTCTAACTGTATTTATAATTTAATTTTAATGAAATCAAATATCTCATTTAATTCCTGAAAGTTTCCTAAATTTCACAATTAAGTTCAACTTATTTTAAATTGATGTTTTTTTTATTTTTCTTTTATGTATGATCCATTAGGTTATTAATATGTTGATATTATAAATTATAATTATAATTATAATTAGAATTTGTAGATTAAAGCTCCATTTTAATTTATCTTTAATTCTTTAGTTAAATAATTTATAATCATAAATCAAATTTGACGTTTAACAACATGACACGACCACTTAAATACTAGGAATGTCAAAGATGTCTGACTCACCTTATTCTATGCATAGTTATAATGTATAATTGAATCTTTTTGTCATCCAATATTTCAGTTGGATATAGAGTATGAATACAATATTTACTCTTTTAAAATCCAATCATGTTCGTTCTTACAAACTAGTAATTGATTTATAACTAATATTTGAAAGTACCTTTTCAAATCTAAATTAACTCAACCTAAAGAATTCCTTAAATAACTACTAATCAAAAACAGTTCAACATTTTCTCTAGTTACTTTAGATTGACGAATCCTTGTTGAGTTACTTAACTATATTCATATAGTTTATATTATATTTAAGTACAACCGACTGATTTATCCTAAATAGAATAGGTCATAAGTATTATTAAAACACAGTAATTTCCACATAAGATACTTTCTCAAGTCTAAGAATCAATTATACAATTCCTATAATGAGGAAATCCACATACACAAAAGTAATATTCTATTTAAAATCTTTATCGCAGGGTAAATTTAGTGAACTTATTCTCTAATAAGTACTTACGTTTGTTTAAGTATCTCTATATTTTAATTTATCAAATCAATTATGTTTTTCAAAAGAAAAAAAACATAACGTGTTTTATTTTTACTATAATGTCATTATTCCCTTGAATTAGAGATCAAAATTAGAGTCACTTTTTTATATCTTTGAAAATATGTATATACTTAATAAATTTCCTACTATAATACATATTTAACTAGAAAATCAGAAGTAGAGATACATTTACTCTAAATTCTAAGATATGTTTATTACGTAAATAATGAATTTTCTACTATAATAATTATCTATTTATAAATTCTAAAGTAGAGCAACTTTCACTAAATATTAATCTATTGTTTAAAATATGTGCATTGATATTATAACTTTACTATAATAAATATTTATTTAGAAAACATAAAGTAGAGATACATTAACTATATGTTGTATAATAATGAAAGGACAAACTTGATAAGTTTGGGGTGTGACCATATGATTTTAATGGTTAAATTTTTCTTATAAATTTGACGTTATTTATATATAAATATGGGATAATGATCAATTAAAAAAATGATGATTATTGATCACTTGAAAACTCTAATAATTATTATTTTAAGAAAACACAAAATCAAAAGGATAATTTAAAGAAAAATTTTCTTACAAGTGTCCTGTAATTGGTAGAATATAATTAAATTTAAGTAGGCAATTTGACTAATGATACATATGATAATAAAAGATCATGTTTGCATTGTTTGTAATATGATTCAAAGTCTCATAATCCTTCCTTTTGGCTTATCTTATGTTATATAGGCCATAGGAATCGAGATGGATATTTTGATTCGTTGTGGATTAGGTGTGAAGATGTTACTTCTTACTAAAAAAACCATTGATATATGCATTTAAAGAGGGTATATGATCTTGATTCATATTATTAGACTTTATTCCTTCATATCTAAGACATATTTTCAAAAGAAATCAATCCCTTTTAGTAGTTTCACAAATAGATGGAAAATAAGAAGAGATGAGTGGCGAGATCGATTCAGGCGAGCTGAGAAACCTTAACTTCTGAAATTTCAGACGAGAACCATCCCCATCTATGGCTTTGTCTTCTTCTTCTTTGCCTATCCACACTCACACCCCTCTATCACCCTTACCAACCTAAATTCCTGCTTCCACAATCCCAACTTTGAAACCCCCAATTCAAAACCAAATCCTTAACCAAAATACCAATCCTAACACCATTGTTCCCCTCCTAACACCAAATCTTTCCTAGAAACAGAACCCTCCCCTAATTCCTTCTCTTATCCCACCTGAATACACCCATCAGGACAAAGAACCAGGCCCCCTTCCTAACCCCTTGTCCCCCAAAAATCTGTATCTAACAGGTCCTGGAAGACTGTTGTGACGGAAGGTAGCGAGTCATCCTAAGAACTTACTACCCCCATGAAATCAAGGAGGAGCAAGTCTTCGTTATTCCCCTCCGGAGTTAGTTCAGAAGAGAGATGCCAAGTTCAAATTAGCATTCATAGGCATTTTTATTGGGAAAAGGATAGCTTGCCCAATGGTGCGGAGAGCTCTGGCAAGACCTTAGGCTGAGTTTGGGTTAAAGAAGGCGCTAATAACAAGCTCGAAAAATTTCTTGTTTCGATTTGATTCAGAGCAAGCTATGAAACTAGTGCTAGAAAAGGGTCCTTGGCATATCTAAGGGAAGTCCTTATTTCTGAGAAAGTGGAGCTTGAATGGAGGGGATTTGGAAGAGGTAAGGAAGGCTCTAGTGTGGGCTCAGTTCTACAAAATTCCAGTTGAATACTGGAATGCTGAAGGCTTGGGCAGGATAGCGAGTGCGGTAGGACATCCACTCTTAATGGACTCGCAAACTGCAAGGATGTCTAGGATAGTCTTTGCTCGATTGTGTATGGAATTGGAGCTGACTAAGAAATGGCCCTCTACTTTCCAATTGGCCACTTATGGTGAGGAGGGGCAACAAATTTTTAAGGAAGTTAGGATTGAATACGAATGGAAGCCAAACCAACAAGAGCAGAGAAAGGAATGGGCTCCAAAAGGGAGAGTCTTTGAGACTGGTCTCTAAAAAGAGTTAGGGAAGGGCAAGGAGCACACACAAAGCACCTCTATTAAGACACACCCGATACAAGAGAAAAACTCTGAGATAGCATATCCAAGTAAGGAGGTCATTCCAGTTCCAGAGAGTTCAATTGAGCCATACAAGAAGCAAGACCCTCACCAGCAGGAACATATTCGTACAATGACAATGCAAGTAGATAAGGAGGAAATATTAGTAGGGATTCCTTCAACACTAAACCAAGCCTAACAAATCTCAGAAGAACTTAGTGGAGACATTGGGGAGTCCAACACAACTGCTAACAATCAAGTAGGTATATCTTCCTCTCCAATTTTTGAATTGGTCCCATCTAGTCTGGGAACTATGGGAGGGCTAGAGGGGGACTTTATAGTGAGGAAAAATAGGAAAACTAGGAAGAAACAAAAGTAGGTTAGTTGGGGATTTCTGGTTGTTGGTTTATGATTTTGGTGTTTTGGAATGTGAGGAGTCTTAATAACCCTAAAAATCAACTAGTTGTTCATGCCTGGTTTAAAAAACTTTCAGCTTCTTTTGTTTGTTTAATTAAGTCTAGGATTAGATCTTCTGACAACTTGAATAATGTCTGCATTACTTTGTTTCCAAGATGGTTTTTTTTTCAGTAATTTAGATCAATCTCCGAATGTCAAGATTGTGCTAGCCTAGAATTCTGATAACTTTTCGTGTACAATCCTTAGTTCTTCTGATCAATTTATTCATGTGGAATTGTTCCCTAGGAACTGTTCTGATTCCTTCCTAGTTTCTTATGTCTATGGAACCAACAACCTTAACCATAGGAAACTTCTTTAGTATGGGCTATCTAACATTACCCCTTCGGTTGGTCATTCCCCTTGGATTATTGCAGGGGATTTTAATGCTATATTATATCCTTAGGAAGCTGATACTCCTAGTTCCTCTGTCATGTGTGGTCAGAGTGATTTTAGACAATTTGTAGGGGACAAAAGGTTATTTGATTTAAAATCTAGTGGTCTAAGTTTCACTTGGAACAATAAACAAAGTGAAGACTCCTTCATTGCTCGGAAGTTAGATAGAACACTTATCAACTTAGTATGGAGTCTTAGGTTTCCTAATTCTCATTGTGTTATCCATAACCCTCATATCTCAGACCATTCTCCTTTAGTAGTTAGATCTATTGTTAATCAGCAGAAGCGAAATTCTCCTTTTAGATTCTCAAATTTCTTAGCTTCTCAATCCAATTTCCTACAGACAGTCGACGATATTTGGTCCTCTTAAGTTCATGGTACTCCTATGTAAAGGGTAGTGTCCAAGATTAAGCTAGTTAAACATGCTCTTAAACTCATGAAATCTAGTCAGATTGGGGATGTTAATGACAAAGTTGAGAAATGCCATACTAATCTGAATCACATTCAGAACCAACTGAGACTTTTACCTAGATCTTCCATTCTAATAGATCAGGAATCAGAGGCCATTAGTGAATTATTTAGAGCTTTAGAGGATCAAGAATCTTTCAACAGACGATCCTATAGGATCAAATGGCTTAGAGAAGGGGATCGAAATGCAAAATTCTTCCATAATTCTCTCCTTGCCAATAGAAACAGAAATTCCATACACTCCCTAGATGTGGGAAATGGGAATAGGATTATGGGGCTTACAGAAATCCAAGATCAGTTCCTTGATTACTTCAAAGGCACTATAGGGCTGAAAAGGCTCTTCACTCTTCCAAAGAGTTCGTGGCACATCTTTTTCCCAACCCCTTATCTGAAATTCATTCCAATTCTGTTATTGCTGAGGTTTCACCTCAAGAGATAAGAGAGGCATTCCATTCTATAAATCCTAATAAGGCCCATGGCCTAGATGGATTTAATGGGAACTTCTTCAAGCATACCTGGCCTATAATCGGGGAGGAAGTTACTGGAGCTATTCAAAATTTTTTCCTTTATGATAAACTCTTCAAGGAGCTCAATTCCACATTCATCTCACTCATTCCTAAAAAAAGCTCACCCTTCAACAATTTTAGACTATAAGCTAATCTCTTGTTGCAATATGATCTATAAGGTGATGGCTAAAATCTTAGCAAATAGGCTCAGAAAAATCCTTCCTCTCATAGTAAGTCCCAACCAAAGTGCCTTTATCAAGAATCGCAGAATAGGGGATAATACATTTTGGCATAAGAAATCTTTAAGAACTACCACATTTCTAATAATCAGAAGTGGTGTGCTTTTAAAGTGGATCTCTAAAAAGCCTATGACTCAATCCATTGGGATTTCCATCTCAACACCCTAGAAGTTGAAGACCTTCCTCTGATGTTCGTTGAGTGGGTCAAAGAATGTATAACCACTCCCTTTTATTCTATTTTGGTAAATGGTTCCCCCACAGATTTTTTAAAGGTAAGTCCAGCTTAAGACAGGGAGATCCCTTATCACCTTTCCTCTTTATTATTTGTATGGAAGTTTTCTCTAGAAATTTGAGAGCTAATATAGAGAATACTCCTTTGCTCAAATACCATTGGAGATGCTAAGGCCTCAAACTCAACCATCTTCTATTTGCTGATGATCTCTTGATGTTTTATCATGCAGATTTGTTACCTGCTCAGACGTTACTTGATTCTTTGTGTACATTCTCTATTACATTCTCTATATTTTCTAGCATGGATATGAATACTTCCAAGAGTCATTTTTTATCCCCAAATGTAAACTATCTAAATCATTGAATGAAACTAGTCTCAGGACTTTAGCAAGGTTCCCTTCCTATATGATATTTAAGGGTTCCTCTCATTACAGGTCAGCTATCTCGAAGCGATTAACTCTCTCTTTTAGACAGAATAGAAAGTAGGATCAATAGGTGGACTCATAAGAGTCTTTCTTATGTTGGGAGAATCCAATTGGTAATTTCAATCCTTTTTTCTTTCCAAGTCTACTGGTCAACCCATTTCATACTTCCTTCTTCTATGCTTAAGGATATTGAGACTAGGCTTAGGAATATTTTGCGGGCTGAGAAGGTTGATTCAAATTCTCATGCTAAGGTTAAGTGGAGTGACATTAGTAGATCAAAAAAGGAGTGGGTTTAGGAGTAAAACATTTGACTACATGGAATCAAGTTTTATTAGGAAAACGGAACTAGAATTTGTTTGAAGATAAGGAGGCCCTGTTGTTAGCCCCAAAATATTTTTTTTATTTAAGCATGATTAGCTTAATTAAGTAAGTTAAGTTAGCATTAAATAGCATATGACATTAATTAACATGTAATGGCATTAATGAGTTAGGTAGTAGTTAATAACATTTAATG
>JANZLD010000002.1:29613727-29625112 GCA_026413575.1 Erythroxylum carthagenense | reverse complement strand
ACACCCAATTTAATCAAACTAAGCCATAATCACTTAATTATCATAATTCATGCTTAATGACATCATAAGAAAAATTCGGGGTCTAACAAAAAACCCAAAGTATGTTCATAACCCAGTTACGCTCTTCCAACTGATCTCTCATTTTATTCCAATCAATATTTTTTAAATCAACACCAAAAGCCACCAATATTTATGGAGTGGTAGAAAAATTCATTAGGAGTCCATTTCTTCAAGAATCATTTCATTTGGAGGTCGATTGATGAAGTTATGGCCAAAAGAATCAAGTAAGTTTATATCCTCGATCATATTGTACCTCTCTTGGTAGAATTAGCATAACTTTCTCTAGAAACCTCGAATTGAGGCTATTCTTAGACGGTTTGAAAGAGTACTTATAGATCTACAACTTTCATGAAGACAAAAATTGAGATTCTGCCTTTAAAAGGGTCAAAAATGTAATTTACTGTTGCTATCCCATGAATGTCCGTTAAACGGACATATATGTCCGCCTAACGGACACTGTTGGGGTTGGGAGCCATTTTTGGCCCAAGAAGGTCCATTAAACGAACATTGGTGAGGTTGGGGGTCCTCACAGACCCAAGAAAGTCCATTTAATAGACCTTCCCAAACCCCTCCAAGGCCTCTCCAAAGCTTCCTACATCCATTCTAACATTACTTTCACTCATAATCCTCCCAATTTCACTTCTTCTAATGCAATAACACTCCTTATACATTCAATTACCAATTTGGGTGCATTAAACTCCCAAAACTCAACTCAAATGACTCATCACATACACAAACTCTCATCATTCACCGTAGCCGTTATGAAATACATCTTATGCAGCATTACCAATTTACAATGCTCATATCTCTCAACTCCGATATCCAAAATTTACATACTTTATAGCATTGGAAAGCTAAGAGGATAAGATACAACTTTCCTGAAGACAACTTGGTCTAGTTCTACCTATATTAATGCAGTTTTCCCCCTGAATTCAAAACACAATTCCTACCTTTATGACAAAGCTTGAAAATACAATATAAGGACTTGGGAAATCATGAATAAAACATAATGTGTATATATTTCATTAACATCAAAACAAATAAGATTTTTACAATGCTTTAGTGGGCATTTTGAGCCCCCTTACATCATAATCCAAAAATACAAAGTTTACACAAATTTGAATTGCTCAAAATGTGACTAAAGCCTTGTTTTACATAATATAGCTTCAAAAACAAAATATGCAAACTAAAGTGATGCCTTGACTCTCGACTCGATCACTTGATATCTTGTTCATCGCCTAAAGAGGGGAAGGAAAGAGGGTGAGCTTGCAAGCTCGAGGGTAACAGTCTTATAACCAGTAACAAGCAAAAACCATTGAAAACCCTCATGATCATAACAAATTCTCATAAAAATCCATAAAACATATATTTCTCAAATTCTCAACTTGTCAAATCAATTCACAACTCATATAAGTCAAGCATTCATCAAACTTGTCAAAACATGTAAACACATAAGCACATCATAATGGTTTGGGTAAGTCCATAAACATGACAAACTACACAATTCCATATAATGTTCTTGTGTAGTCATAACTTGAGGGAGTCCATAAAGGAGCTTCGTGCCACTAGCGGGTAGGTGAGAGAAGCCTTTAACTTGGTCAACGTGCACGTGACATTCTTAAATGGACTACACCAAACCCACATAATATGTAATTCATGAATTGTAAACTAATTGCCTAAATGGCATATTTTGAAAACTTGTATTTCATGAGCACGAACTATTTCATATGCAATTCCATCATCATTTCACACTTCATCAACCAAAATCCCATACCAATCATATAACCATTTCCCAAATCATTCAAAAGCCACAAATACAACAATTATGGAGCAATTTGAAATCATTCCCATATCACTCAAAATTCATGCACAAAATTCTTATACAAAAACATGTGGCACATTCTCAAACCATTTTAAAGAACAGTAAATGCACATTTTTAAGGTAGTTGGAAATCATTTAATTCCATTTATTTGAAAGAAACTTTAATAGCTTATTGACTCCATTATAAAAAGTCACTCACCTTAGTTTCTTTGCTTGAAAACTTACTTAAGGATGTCTCTCCTCTTGCTCCTCTTCTCCTGCCTCCCTTCTACGTTGACAAAAATCCCATTCAAAATGAATTCCAATTGGAAAACCCAAAGAATCATATAATTGAAATTGACCCTAGAATACTTAAACCCATGCATTTCCTAAGATCTTTGAACCAAAAATCTAAAAGATTAAACATCGACTTACCTTGAATCTTCACCAAACATTGAGTTTTTTGGCTTTAATGGAAGCTTTAAACTTCCTCTTCCTTTTTCCCTTTTTGATCACTCTCAAAATCCCTTTTGAAGGTTAAGAAAAATTGAAACCTAACTTAGCCCTCTTCTTTCTCTCCAACAAAAGTCTCTTCTCCACTCTCTGCAATTTTTGTTTCTTTGCTTCTTCCTAATGCAAGACAAGTCTTCTTTCTCCCTTTTATACCCTTAATGATTGAATAATGTCCATTTTGCCCATTCTTCACTGCCTTAAGACATTACTAATTAAGTGATCTTCCAACAATGCCCCTCATGCAATCTTAGCACCCTACCACTTTAATTCAATTAACCTATGTCATATAATCTTACTCACTTTAACATAATAATTAACTTCAAAATAAATCCATAAAGACCTCATAAAAATTTAAATCATGCTTAATTAAAGAAAAAAAATCCAGGGCTAACATGTCCTCTTCTTGTTGATATTTCTGAAATTTTACTTGTAAACGAATCAATGGTCAACAATGCAATTATCATTGAATTTGTACCATGAAGCCAATGCATACCAAGTAAACGATCTTAGGTATTTATGCATCTCTCTTTATGGCAGTGATGACTTCACCTCGATCAAAATTGTCATCATTTTTTTCTCCATCCTATTTTATTTCATTGTTGAAGGACTAGTTGAAGCATATGTATTGATAGAAAAGAAGTTAAACTCCAAAATGTAATTTAGGGAAGTGTAATTAAACTACCAACTTAATTCTTAAAGACTGCAACTTCTTCACTCTTTTCAGTGGGGAATTTTGAATATGGTTTTTGAGGAGAGACTCTTAAGTAGCAATGAGAAATGTCGAAACCTGTCAACAAAAGATTGAACTACATAGGGAAGTCTTTTCATTAATACAAATTACTGCTACGCATGATTGGTGTAATGGAATAATGAAATTCTTTATTAGGATGAAGTGTGGTTATTCTGTCAAGAATGCTTGCTTTCCAATGTATCCAAGGCATCTTCAAATATGTTACTGATGAGAAAACAACTACATGCTACATGGTTCATGCTTTCCAGTGGAAAATTTCTGAACTCAATGCTTGGTACAAAAATTTATTCAAATTTTTTATGATCTGCTGAATGGAAAATATGATGTCGTCAAGTTTGTTCATAGCACTACTTTGGACTGGACTATAAACCACTGCTTTTCTATTGAAGATATTTCCAGCATGAGGGAGGTAATTAAAAAACACTTTAATTGGGATAAATCACGAAGTGAAAATGAATCTGAGGTTGGCGTGACTGATCAGTTCTTGCATTTGTCAATAACTACTTCTTTACATGGAAATCATAACTTTGAAAAATGTCTGCCTGCTACTATATATGAAACCCATAAGTTAAAAGATCAGCTCTGTAATACAAATTCCACAAGAATCGAATCAGAAGAAGGGCTTGAATTGCAGCACCAATATACCAATACCATTTAATCTTGAGGTTCTATTTGTTTTTTTTAATTCCATGTCCCTTACATGTCTAATTTTTAATAAAAATTTTAATTTTTAACAATTAGTCTAATATTTTGATTATGTACTCTTTTACTTTTTTGATGATAGGTTGTCTCTACTAATCAAAGTCAAATAAATTATATTACAGCATCAACATTAACATTTAATCTTCAGGTTCTATTTATAAATTATTTTTCTTGAATTCCATGTTACATCTGTACATTTTAATAAAAAAGATTCAATGCCTTAACAATTAGTCTAATATTTCGATTACTCTTTTACTTTTTTGATGATAGGTTGTTTCTGCCAATTCAAGTCAAACAAATTCTATTGCAGCACCACGATTACCATTTATTCTTGAGGTTCTATTAGTAAATTATTGATCTTGAATTCCATGTCCCTTACATGTGTACTTTTTAATATAAAAGATTCAATGTTTTAACAGTTAGTCTAATATTTTGATTATATACTCTTTTACTTTTTTAAGGATAGTTTGTCTATGCCAATTCAAGTCAAACAAATTTTATTGAAGATTTTCCATTGTTTATGGACATGACCCACTCCTAATTGGTATTTATCTTTTACCAAAATACTATCAATAATGGCATTCTATTTAGTGACTTGTCCACAATTTACTAATGAAACTATTTTTTATAATTCTTATAGCACAACCACATGAAGTGAGCGATGTGATGGTACACTTATGTCAACTAAGATTGTGCGAATATAGGTGGTCTCCTTGAGACATGTGATTGTCTAAATCCATGTGCAGAGGTAGTTTTTGTAAATATAAAGTGAAAAGAAAGTAGACTATTTAAGTTCATTTGTGCATCTTTATCAACGAGGTCCATATTTTGTTTTGTACTAAAATTTGTCAATTTCTTTCTTATATTCTCATTATTATTTTTATATTTTCATTATTATGTATCTTCTATAAATGACGAATCGTTGAGTTAAAAAATATTTTTGTGCCAAAGTGTGAAATGTTTAATTCTTAAGATTGTCATTAAACTTCTAACAATGTTATGGACAAAAAAAGAACATCGAACTTCTATTTTTTTAGGGATGACATTATGGGGGGGAAATTAACAAAAGCAAAAATGTAAATGAAGTCGTAACGTAAATGAAGTTGTAAGAAACTTACAGTGTAATGAAAAAAAACCAGGTTGTATATAAATGTGTCTTCATAGGTTACAATTTTGAAAGTATCATTTTTGAAAACAAATCAACACTAGTCAATTTTGAGAATAAATCACAATTTACAAATATAATGGCAACAAAGGATCTTTAGATTTATGATCTAAACAATGCTAACACAAGCATTGACTTTAACTTCAACTTCCCTTCAATATGTGCCAAAGAGAGCTAACAAAAGCAAGAAGTTTAACCAATTGCATCTTCATTGCCAACTGAAAATGATGGACTTGGACCTGACCTAGTCTAGCATCCAAAGTTGCAAGAAAGCTCAAATTCTCTAAGGAACAAAATTTGGCAGCATCTTTCATCATTATCATGTCAAGTTGATTCTTAAGCTTGCGTGTGTGTGTGTTCACATGCAACCTCAAGACTGATGACTAACCATTAAACTGATAAAAACATATGCAAGATAAATATCACATCATTGTTATGAAAGTCTCTTTGAATGGAAACAGAAATTTCATGAAGAGAGCAACAACCAAGAATTTGTCTCCTCGTTGGGCACTGGAAAAGAAAAATCAAATTAATGTTATCTTAAACCATTTAATATGAAGCATATAGTATTTTTATATGGTTTTCTTCTTTTGCTCCTTTAGCAATCATTTGAAGGGATCCCAACCAAATTGACGTGGAAAATAAAAAAAAGACTAGCCAATATAGATTAACTAAATGGTGATTAATATTAATATATACGAGCTAAATATCCCTACCAATTATAAAAAGGCACAAAATTGAACTGATAATTCTGAAATGCTCAAAATTTTAGGTAAAGACCTTAAATGAGTTGCAACTTTCTAGCAAATTCCAACCTGACCTTATACCTGGAATAAAACTAGGAGTAATATCCTTTGATTTGTAAATGAGCTCTCTAACCTGCACTTATAATTGACATTATGTATATATTGAATTCTAAACCTCAATATCGTCAATGCTGAAGAGTACAATCAGAATCCAAACAAACCAACTTGACATAAAAAAAGACATGCAGAGCATATGTATTAGTGGCCTCTTAATAATAATTCAGTAGTCCATAGTCCTACCTCAAGCTGTTCATACAACTATTTCTGAAATTCCCTTTGCATGCATAAAGGCTCTGCAATTTGTATTGTCCGACAAAACAAAATGAGGATTAGAAGAAAAATATGTCAATAATAACTTAACATTGCAAAACAACCATGCCATGTTCGTAAAACAATTACCCTTTTCTTCGCCCATCAATTTCAATGCTACTCAAATTTGTCTTCTTTTCTTCAGCACTAGAAATCTTCTGCTCTGTAAAAGAAATGAAAGAAAAAAAGGTGGCCATATGCCTTAAATATTTGTTTACATAAACAAAAACAAGAAATGTATCAGCCTGGATGTTGGTACTAATAACAGTGATGATTTACCACAAAAGATAATCAATCATGAAGATGATGTCATAATTTTTTGAAACATGAGTTAGGACTTATAAACAAGCATAATCAATTAAGGATAAACCACATTTGAACCATTCATAGGCATTGAACAAAAAGTGAACCTAAGCTGAAATTTAGGTAGACCAAATGAACAGTAGCTAACTAAATTTGAAATATCATAACTTGAATTACAGATCTCAGAATTTAGTGATTGAAGTTGATATCTCTTCCTCTTGATGAGATCTAAATGCTCACTAAATATCATAGGAAGAGGAGGTCTATGCTAAAAGTTATGGCATACAAAAATGGGTTGTCCCCTAAAGGTGACTTGAAAAGTGTACCAACTTTGGAGAATAAACTGTACTAATTGGCAATGAATTCTCGGGCAAGAAAGGTACCATTCTCTTCATCTATATCTTAGCTTTCAAACAAAAATTTCCTTGCAAAATTTAGACAGCAATAAGGAACCCAAAACATTTTCTCCCACATCTACTCTATCAGACCTAACATTCTAGATTCAACACCTAAGTTTGCATAGGCATAACTTCATTTAGAAAAACTAGAAAAATGCTAAAAAAATATGAAAATTTTTCCTTAAGATGTCTACTTTTAGAGCATACATGTCTTACTAATAATATCCAGTGGCATTGTCCCTAGCACACCACAAATAGAAACCTGCCTTTGCTGCCAAGAAACAGGACAACACGTAAACCATATACAAGTCGTTCCAAATCTTCCATATACACTTCCAAATGTACACAAAAATACATGCATGGACCATTTACATATATAGGAGCCCTAAACCAAAAGAGAATACATACTTAAACTTGGGAGGCCTTAGGTGTTAACCCTCTCTGAAGTTTCACAAAAATGACCACCACTGCATTTAAAAAAAACATTCGGTTAACTTGTTAGTTACCAACACCAAAGTTATCACGAATCTTGAAAAACAACTTCTCTTTTTTTGTGATTTAGATTTGAAAGTTCTCTAACCAATAGAATGCTTTTGATCATTGGCACGCATATAAAGACGATGCCAGGCATGATTAAATTGGTGAGATATCTTTTGATCTTCTTTATCAAACACCCAAAGATGATGTAGAATGTCCATCCATATTTTTCAATATGACAAGCTCATATACCTAATTATGTAGATGAACCAAAAGTTAATTCTAAAATGCATGGATCCAAGTCAATGCAAACATCTTCCAAAGTCTTGTCCAACTAAGAAGAGAGTGGGAACCCATCAAGAAAAACTATGTGTGGTAAGAAATAGCAATCAGCTTTTGTTTGTGTTGTTATTTACCCACAATTATGAGTTTGTGGACAAAACTCCCACAACATCCTATTAATAACACATTAACTACCATAAATGAATTTGAATTAAAGGGGCATCGATTGCATATAAGAGCATATCACTGTAATCCTCTGTTACAAAATTAGTGTGCAATCAATTCAACAATCTTAGAAAGCTGCATTATCTAACTTTTGACTTAACAATAACAACTCGCGCATTGGAAAAATGAGCAAAGAAAGGAACCAACTCGTATGCAAATGGTACAAACGACAGACTAAGAGGAATAAAGAAGAACTTCATGTATGACTATGAAATTATAGCAGAAGATGAGAGGAGGAGGGGAGGGCATTTCCCTTGTAGCCTTTTTCTTTTTCCTTTCATTCAAAGGCTCTGGTTTTGAGGTTGTACATAACAGAATGGCTACAATCTCCATGAAAACGAGATAGAATTCCTTAACTTGTGCAACAGGTCATTCGAATCACACTCAGCATTCCATCAATAAACTATGATTTATAAGCCGACTTCAATCCTCAACTCACAATATTATGCAAGGATCATAGCGTGATGTTTTAGGGCACAATACCTTGTACAAGGGTCACACCCAATGTAACACAGTTCATAAGAAACAAATTCCTAACTTTAATAGCCCTCCATCTTAAGGTGCACGAGGTCAACTCAGAAACACACAATGAGGCAAATCCTAGTAAACAAGAAAGCAAGCGAAGAATAGTCTTCGGTTACTTAAGGAAATCAACAAACAAGGGTAAGAATAATAAGGGAATAAACATTTACTACAGACTGGACTCCATTCCAAAAAGATTAGGAACATTAATCAAAAAGAACACAGAACATAATAAGAAGAATTTCAACAAGTTGAGCACTCGTAAACAAAAGGGTCAACTCTCCAGGAAAAAAGATTTAAATAGAGCAGAAATGAGAATTGAAAATGAATAAAGGAAAAGCTTCTTGGGACATAGAGAAGAGATAAATGAACAACTTACAGAGAACCACTAAAGTGAGTGTGAAGCTTGAAAAGGAGTACGGATTGAGAATTTAATGCAAGTATGGAGACGAAACGTTGGTTTAAACAAAAATGTTGACATTTTTGTTGTGGCACAGAATAGTTACAGGCTTAGTGGCACATACGAACTGATGCCGTCAATTCTTCAATAAAATTTTGATTGCAAGTACTATGGAAGTCACCAAAACCGACAGGTGATGTGAAATCCAGTTATTTGTTGAAGCAAAGACTTTTAGTTGGCCTTAGTTTATTTATAATTAATACAAAATTTAAATGTAATTTAATAAATTTGAATTAGTTTTGATAAATTTTGATTTTATTTAAAAAACACTAAAAAGGTGAAAAAAGTCTTTTTTTTAGTTTTAATTTGATTGTAGTTGAGAAGATTGTATTAGAAACATTATTCTTCCATTTCAATGTTTTTTTAATTTATGTTAATGGATGATATTTTATATAGAAGGAAAAAAAAAACAAAGAAATTGACCCACGAGATTGGACAGGAATATATAAGTTTCTACTAACAAATACGATCGAATGAATATAATGTTTTTTTTCTGTATGTATGGTTTAATTACACTTTCTTGTAAAAGAATTTCAGGCAGATCCCTTAAGATACTTGAAATCCTTACAAGGATCAACAAAATGGAACTTAACCCTGTAAAGATTCAACAACTTCAACAAATCTTTAACTTTGTCCTTTGTCTTGTCGCTACAGCCAACCTGCAAGAGAACCAATAGTTTCTGAAAACCACCTGATTCAAGTGCCGCAATCGCAACATTATTCTCATGTTCCTCATCGTTCTTGCAAAGCTTCCAAATTATTGACACGGAGAGCTCTGATGTCAAAAACGATACTCTCAGAATCTTCTTTACAAGCAACGGCAAAATCAGATCATTCTCAAAAGCACCTTCTCTTCCTTTAGAGCTGTTGCATATTTGTTCCAAAACGCACAAGGCCTTCTCGCATATACCTTTATCACTATCCACAAGAATCTCGACAAGGCCAGAGACCAAACCCATCTCTACAAATGTTTTTGTTGATTTCTCACCGATCTCTGGCTCTGAAATTGTATAAAAAATAATCTGTAACGAAGCTTTTGTTGCACTCGGGCTAATTGGCTCCTTGATCAACGAAATCAAAGCTTGGAAAAAGCCTTCAATCTGGGTCAAGACAAGCACGTAACTTTGGTCCAAAGCAAGAAGCCTTTTAATAGCCAAAACTGTGTTCTGTCTTGTAGAAAGATCTGCTCTACTCTTCAAAAGCCATACTATTGTAGATAAGCACTTCATTGATCCAAGTTTACTCTGCCCTTGTACACCTTGTGGAATCATCCATGTCAGGACTGAGAGTATCTCCTTCAACAATTCTACATGTTTCTCGCTTGCAAATGACTCGAAACACGCCGATAAAGCGCATGCACCTCCATTTTCCCTAAAACATCGCTTATTTCGTTCACTTTCGTTTCCCAAAGTCTTAATCTTTTCCACAAGTTGAAGACACTTGTTCTCATCCCTTTGTTGAGTTGCCTCCATAATTTTCTTACAAGTACTTGAAACCTCGTATGGTGTCACTGGAACACGTGGGGTCGGTATCCTTTCGATGCCATGAGAACGGTTCTCACAGCACCAATCCTGAATCATCCTGCGAAGAGAGTGATTTGGTATTTGATCAAAGTTCCGCAACACCATATTAGTTACCGGACATGTCTGGTTTCCCAAATCAATCCACTTCTCAATGCTCTCTCGGTCGTAGGTGATGCCAGTTGATAAAGTAACAGGATCTTTCATCAACTCGAGAGAGATGGGGCATCGAAAATGAGTTGGGATCACAATTTCCATGCCGGAAGAGATGCTACCGGTATAGAGCTCCTTGTATTCGTTGTTGTTGGAACGATGAACATTTCTTGCTCTTCTTCTCCAAGATAAATACATGGTATATTATGAATATGATGTGGTCTCTTTTGGAGAATGAAATTGATCAAGGTACAGATATAGAGAGAGTTTATTCTGAAGAGGGAGGAAGATATGAGGTTTGGCTTGTGAAGTAGAATTGGTGAAGGGGTGTTTATAGGTAAGAGAATGGAAAACACAGGTGGTCAAAACCAAGTAAAGGAAGGGGAAAACACGTTGACAGGGGAGCGAGTGGAAGGTTGTGGTTTGAATATGGGAATTGTTGACCTTTGAATGTAATATTAGGGTCGACTTACGTGACCAAGATGAAGTCGGCCGAGGGTTTGAAATGCTGACCGCGTTTCTCAGTCAAATCAATCGCTTTGACTCACCAGCTTTTCCTTTTCTTCGTGCTTGTTTGGTTCAGTTTTTAGAAACTCTAAAATCACTTTTTTCTACCGTAAAAGCTATTTTCAGGAAAAGATGAATGTTTGGCTGCAAACTTCAAAAGCACTTTTAAAGTAGAAATAACTTTTGAAAAAGCTAAAATACAGCTTTTCAAAAAGCTAAAATTTGGAGCTTTTCAGAAAAGCCCAAATTTTAGCTTTTTCGAGAAGCTATTTTTTCGTAAGTTTCCATCACTTACGTAAATAAAAACATTTCAATCTGGTTTGCGTTGCTCATCAACGCAGACCAACACAGACCGTCTGCGTTGATGAACAATTTTATTTAAATATTTATAAAATTATTTTATTATAAAATTATTTTAAATATTATATGTA
>JANZLD010000002.1:29498294-29513804 GCA_026413575.1 Erythroxylum carthagenense | reverse complement strand
TGTTATCCAAAATGGAATTTTCCATAATTTCTCTACTTCTAGAACTCCACAACAAAATGGAGTTGTAAAAAGAAAGAACAGGACGATTTAGGAAATGGCAAGAACCATGCTAGGTGAAATGAATCTTCCTAAGTATTTCTGGGTTAAAGCTGTGAATACAGCTTGTTATATTCAAAATAGAATACTTTTGCGACTTCTCTTAAACAAAACTCCATATGAGTTATGGAAAGGAAGAAAGTCAAATATCTCTTACTTCCATCCATTTGGTTGCAAATGTACTATATTGAATACAAAAGAGAATTTGGATAAATTTGATTCTACGATCAACTCAGGAATTTTTCTAGGATATTTGATGTTTTCTAAAGCTTATAGAGTTTATAATCTTGTTTCTAAATCTGTTGAAGAATCTATACGTGTCAAGTTTGATGATGATTCAAAACCAGATAGAAGAAACAATTTTGATGATGAAACTCTATCTGCTCCCTTAGTTGATAACATAGATATGTTACCATCAGATGTTTCACTTGATAAGGTAGAAGATATTCTTGCAAACTTTAGTCTTAGAAAAGACTAGAAGTATAAATCCTCTCACCCAGAAAATTTGATTATAGGTGAAACTTTGGGAGGTGTGAGAACTAGGTCTAAATTTAGAAGAGAGACAAATGTAGCTTTTATTTTTGAATTAGAACCTAAGAAAATTGGTGAAGCTCTTCAGGATGGAGCTTGGATTTTAGCCATGCAAGAGGAGTTAAATCAATTTTCAAGGAACCAAGTTTGGTCTTTAGTTCCTAGACCCTCCAATAAATCAATCATAGGAACCAGATTGGTTTTTAAGAATAAACTAGATGAATCAGGTAGAGTAAATTGTAACAAAGCTAGATTAGTAGCTCAATGCTATAATCAACAAGGAATAGACTATAATGAAACTTATGCTCCTATAGTTAGATTAGAAGCTATTAGGATTTTGCTTGCATATGCAGTTTTTCATGATATAAAACTGTTTCAAATGGATGTGAAAAGTGCCTTTTTGAATGGTTTTATTAATGAAGAAGTTTATGTAAAGCAAACTCCTAGTTTTGAAGATTCTGATAAACCAGATTAAATATATAGACTTCATAAAACTTTGTATGGATTAAAACAAGCACCTTGTGCTTGGTATGATCGTTTAAGTTCTTTTTTGTTTGAAAATAACTTTAGTAGAGGTCAAGCAGATAAGACCTTGTGTAGAAAATTTATTAAAAATGATTTCATTATAGTACAGATATATGTAGATGATATTATTTTTGGTGCAACTGCTAACAAGCTATGTTCTAGTTTTAAAAATCTTATGAAGAATGAATTTGAAATGAGTATGATGGGTGAATTAAAATTATTTCTTGGTTTACAAGTTAAGCAAACCGAAAAAAAGATTTTTATTCATCAACAGAAATATATCAAAGAACTGTTAGTCAAGTATAAAATGGAAAAGGTTAAACCTATGACAACTCCTATGCTTCCTTCAAACCTCTTATCAAAGGACGAAGCAAGTAAAAAGATTGATTAAACTCTTTTCAAAGGAATTATTGGTTCTTTACTTTACCTAATAGTAAGCAGACCTGATATATTGTTTAGCTTTTGTTTGTGTGTAAGATTTTAAGCAGATCCTATATTGTTTAGCTTTTGTTTGTGTGCAAGATTTTAAGCAGATCCTAGAGAATCTCATTATATTGCTGTCAGAAGAATATTGAGATACTTGTTAGGTTCTACTGATATGTGTTTATTGTATCAGAAAGGTAAAGAGTTTAGGTTAATTGGCTACTATGATGCTCATTATGTTGGAGATAGGATTGATAGAAAGAGTACAAGTGGAGGATGTCGCTTTCTTGGTCATAATCTAGTTTTTTTGGTCAAGCAAGAGGTAAAGTTCAATTGCTCTATCTACTACAGAGGTTGAATATATGTCAGCTGCAAGTTATTGTTCACAGACGTTATGGATTAAGCATCAATTAGAAGATTACTCGATACAAGAAGAATAAATTCCAATCTTCTGTGACAACGCAAGTGCAATCAATGTATCAAAGAATCCAATACAACATTTGAGGGCAAAGCATATTAAAGTTAGACATCATTTTCTACGAGACTATGCACAGAGAGGAATCATTATTCTACAATTTGTTGAGACAAATCAACAATGGGCGGATATCTTCACTAAACCTCTGTGTGAAGATTGATTTAAAGAAATCAGACAGAACTTGAATATGGTAATGCTAAATGACCATTCGTCTGATATGACATGACCCAATTGATTCACATGAAAACAAGATAAAAAGTTATAAGTTTTAAGTAAACAGTAGCGGTAAGTTATAGACGGTAACTTTTTAAAAGTAGATATTAGACAGAAAACTTCTCGAGCTTTTAAAATATCTTTCACTCTAGAATATTCTTGAAATGCTGTAAAATCAAAATGTTTAGTATGCTCAAACAAGACAATTCATCACTCTGTTTTGAGCTTCACGTTCGTTTGTTTCATATTCTTACCTTCAGATACTAACATCGTTACCTTAAGCAAAATACATTTGTGTTTTTTTAGTTCTTATTATTACAGATCACAAATGGAGCAATCTTTCATCTATGGAAGACATGTTGATTTCATCTCCTTAAAGGAAAATTAGATGGACATTGAACCAGAAATTGATGCAGCTGGCTGGAGAAATTTTTTTAAGGTTCTTGAAAAAGTCTATTTGAATGAGATATCTGATTTTTGGAAAAATGCAAAGGTGGTAGATGACACCTTAGTATCAATAGTAGATGGATTGTCCATTATCATGACACTAGATTCATCAAGAAGGTCAATGAGTGTCCAAGTGTTGGAGTAAGACTGTCTCATAACTTAAAGTGGATAACTCAAGGTTGTGTAGATAAAGCATACGTTAGTCGACAACTATATGAAAGTAGTGACCCAACTGACAAGAAGGCGTTAACTCTTGTTCCAAAAGCTAGTAGGGTTCTACATTCACTACTTCTTCATTGTGTTCTACTAAGATTAGGCTCGAAGTATGTTATGATAACAATGGATGAACAATGTCTGTTTCACCTACTCAATCTTCAACCTCTTAATCTTCTATACTTAATTTTGAAGTACATGATGAAGTCAAAAAGAGATTCTAGCTCTTTACCGTATGGTATATTGTTGACAAAGATTTTTATAGATTTTGGAATTCTTCTTGATAGAGGTAACAGGATGAAAATGGATGTAAAAAGCATTATTAATGCCACCATTATTAGCAGAATGGGATTAAAACATGAAGATGAGGTGGATATAGCTTTTACATTGAAAGCAAGATCTGAGGGGGAGCATATAGTAAGATAGAGTAAGAGTGAACATATTACACCTATAAAAAGAGCAAAACCTTGACCCACAGAAAGAACATTAACAAAAGAGAAGACTGAGAAATCGTCTGATGTATTAATCAAAACTGGACAATTCCACAGGAAGAGGAAAGTCGAGTTAAACAATCATCACAACAAGTGTTTTTGAAGAGAAAGGCAGAGCCACTTCATTCAGAAAAATCTAAACAGTCAAGAAGATCACCAAGACTATTGACTTTACTCAACAAGAACAGAAGAAACAGAAAGTTCTTATCCTTGGTGAAGATTATGAAAAACTAGAGAAAACACATCAATCTACTAGATCAATTGTCTCAATTTTGAAAAGTCAATCAACAAAATCACCTAAGAGACATAGATAAAGAGAAAGCTAGTATTTGAGAAGAAGAAACCTCAATAACAACTTTTTTCTAAACTAGTAGAAGAACAAAAGAAGCAAAAGCCCAGTCTGAAGAAGGTTTCTTCATCTGAAGTTCAAAAGAAGACAAAAACAATGGAACATTAATTGGAATCTTATAATCCTGCTCCGCCAATCAATAAAAAATATTTAAGAATGAAGACTGTAGAAGAAACAGTACCTGTTTGAATCAGAAGTTCAATTATTATCAGAGAACCTTCGAAAAAGTCAGTCAAGGTACTAGTTGAACCTCTACCGATTAATGATCAAATGATACATCTTCTAAGCCATAAAGAACGAAGATTATCTGGTATTCTACGAGATGAGAAGACAGAACCATATCCATTGAAGATTGCAAAGGATTGGTATACAATCTATCCAATCATAAACAAAACCTTAATAAAAATTATGCCAGACATACAACCAAGATGCTCAAATCTTGTGAGAAACAAAGAAAAAGGGAAAAGAATATGTTTCCTAAGGGAAATATAGATGATCTTTCACAAGAGCAGATTCAAGTAGCGGTGAAGAATATAGATGATGCATGCAATGCAGCTTAACCTGGAGGTATCTATGTTTCGCACCACATTTCAAAAGCATCAAGAAGTAAATTTGGAGTTTCTATCGCAGATGAAAACTTCATGGTAGTAGGGAAAGTGCAAGAAGGGCAGTATAGAAGTATCATGGTTGAAGGTATCAATTTCAATTTAGAAACCTTTCAGCATTTGGTCATACATTTCAGACCTTTAGGTTTCATACCTTCAGTCAAAGATGTGTTACATCTTCTTAGAGAACCAATTCTGAAACTACCTAGACCTGATGATCTTGATCTTCTAGAAGGAAAACAAACCTTTAGACCTCCCACAATCAAAATCATAGATTTAGACACCTTACCTTCAGAACCTTCTGTTGCTAAAAACCTCCATCCACCTAGTGAAATACAACAAGATTCTACTGTTAATTTGGAGTTCTTAAAGTACTTCATAAATTGGACGCAAGTTAGTCACAAACAAAATGACATCCAAGAAGCTTTAGCAAAAGAAATTGAGGAAATTCATACTAAAGTTGATGACCTGAGTGACTCAGTGGGTGATCTTCATGAGAAAGTAGCATATCTACAGGTTACTATTGATAAAGACCTCAAGACAATCTGCACTGACATGCAACATATGTTTTTTGAAGTTATGAAGCGACTTCATTGAATTTTTTTGATTAATATCAAATAGGGGGAGAAGAGAAGAAAATAGAAAGAAGAGAACGTAGAAATCTTTTTGTATATCATATATGCATTTCTTATGCTTGTATCTTTTGTCCCTTTAGTTGTCTGAAGATTATTCTTCTATTCATCTGAATATCATTTTACCTTTCTAAAATTATGATTATTTGTTATCATAAAAAGGGGGAGATTGTTAAGTCAAGTAGACTTCACTTTTATTAATTTTGGTGTCAATTAAATAATAATAATCTTAGAAATATATGAACTATTTTGATAAGTTTGTTAAGTGTACAGAAAAATAAGTAACACTTAGTCATCCTAGACAATACGTCAGCAACAGACGATACACGTCATCACAGACAAAGAGAAAATAACAAACGAAGCGCAAATAACAGACGAAGCGCAAACATAGACGAAGCAAACAACAGACAAAGCACAAATAACAGACGAAGTGTAAATAACAGACGAAGCAAACAACAGACGAAGCAAACAACAGATGAAGTGTAAACAACAGACGAAGTGACAATATTAGACAATACAAAAAGGAAGATACTATAGAACGTTAGACAATTAGTTAGTTGGAGTTAGTTACAGAACTCAACTAAATAGCCGTCTCCTGAAAATTCAAGAAGTAGTTTTCAAAAAGTTAGTGGAGACTTAGGCTATAAATACTAGTCCTAGTCGAAGACTAAAACAATTTTCGCTTACAAGATAGAAAATTGTGATTGTAAAATACTTAGAGAAAATCTTGTATTCAAAGTACGAAACAAAAGAGCGAATCTTATTGCAAGGTAAAGCTCAAGATATTTTTCTTAGAGAGAGAAAGAAAAGGCTATAGCCTGGAGCGGCTAAGATAATAGAAAGAATACTTTGTCAAAGAGAACTGAAGAGGCCCTGGAAGGGAAGAAAAAATACTTGTAAAAGTTAAAAAGTATAGTGAAATCTCAGACAAACTCTGAGGACTAGACGTAGCCCAAGTTTGGGGTGAACCAGTATAAAATCGCGGCATCTATTCTCTAACTCTCATACTTTAATTTTTCTTATTGTTAGACGAGTAGATAAAGTTATTTGCAATTTCAATACTTATCAATTTTTAGTAAAGTTTTTTGCTATTCATTTAATAGTTGTAAAGATATTCAAGAAATCTCAAAAGATTATCAATTTTGAAAAGATTGCACAATTCAACCCCCCTTATTGTGTATTTTGTATACTTTACGTGATTCCTATATTAACAAGTGATTTACTTAAAAAACGACACTATTTAATAACTGCCTTTTTAAGATAAGTGTATTATACCCTATTAAACTAAGAGGAGCCTTCTAAACTAATAGGAGCCTACTAAAGAGTAAATTAGAAGGAGCCTGGTGATATCTTCCAGGAGAAGTAGCATAGAATCTTCATACAAAGTTAATATCAAATAATCTGCATATACCAAGCTCTTTTCTTAACAAACAAAATCTATATTATAAAGGTGGCTTAGTAAAAATATCAATTACTTGATTTTTAGCTTTAACATGCAAAAGGTTAATGGTTCCTTTTAAAACATGATCTCTAAGAAAACAAGATTTCTATATTCTTAGTCTTAGAATGACACAAAAGATTTTTAGAAAGATTTATTGCAATTATATTGTCACACAAGATAGAAATATGATCAAAGGTTAGAGAAAAATCTTGGAGTTAATGTTTCATCCATAAGAATTGAGCGTAATTGCTAGCAACTACTATATATTCCGACTTAATTGTCGAAAGTGTTGTGCAATTTTGTTTCTTGCAAAACCAAGAAATTAGATATCCTCCAAGAAATTGACAATGACCACTTTTGCTTTTTCTATCAAATTTATCAGCTGCATAATCTATATCATAATAGCCAACTATATTGAATGAATCAATTTTTGGATAACATAATCCAAAATCCATAATTTCGAGAAGATAGAGAAAGATCCTCTTGTCTACTTGAAGACAACTTTCTTTTGGATTTGATTGAAAGCGTGTGCAAAGACATATATTAAACAAAATATCTAGTTTTAAATTCAATCATTCCTTGTATTTTTTTTCATCGGTAGTCTTGCCTTCTTCATCCTTATCAAGTTTATAACCAATATACATAGGAGTACCCATCGGTTTGGCATTCTCAAAATGACATTTCTTGATGAGTTCCTTTTTGTATTTGTCTTGACTAATGAAGATTACTTTTTCTGTTTGCCTAATTTGCAACCTAAGAAAGAAAGATAGTTCTTCCATCATACTTATTTCAAACTCCCCCTGCATTAAGGCTAAGAATTATTCACAGAAGGATGGATTAGTAGCACCAAATATTATGTTATCAACATATATTTGCATTATGAGTAAATCATTCTCCTTTTTTCTTAATGAATAAGTTTTTTCTACCTTTACTCTTTTAAAGTTATTCTTAAGCAGAAAGTTACTTAACCTCTCATGCCATGCTCAAGGACCCAGACCATATAGAACTTTAGTTAACTTCATCATGTAATTAGGATGGTTTTCATTTTCAAAACCTGGAGGTTGCTTACCAAACACTTCTCCATTAATATATCCATTTAAGAAGGCACTTTTTTTAACATCTATTTGGAATAATTCAAATTTTCTATAGCATGTAAAATCAAATAAAATTCTAATCGATTCTAGTCTAGCAACAAGTGCATAAGTTTCATCAAAATCAATACCTTCTAGTTGATTATAACCTTGATCTACAAGTTTAGCTTTGTTTCTTACCAACTTACAATTTTCATTAAGTTTGTTTCGAAATACCCAAAGAGTTCTAATGACTGATTTGTTTTATGGACGAGGTACTAGATTTTAAACTTTGTTCTTGTCAAACCGATTTAGCTCGTCTTTCATAGCTGAAATGCTATTTTCATCAGTAAGAGCCTCTTCAACTATCTTTGGTTCTAATTATAAAATGAGGGTAACATAATTTTGTTTGAACAATGATCTAGTTCTTAGACATTTATAAGGGGCTAGGATATACTAATGTATATCAAGACCTTTCCATTCTTTTGATGTTCTTCATCACATAGGCTCCTGTTGAGAAGTTTTTAAAGAAGGAGTCTACTCTGTACTAGTTTTAGAAAGACCTTTTTCATCTTGTGATTTCGAAGGTACTATAGATGAAGTTTAGGTCTGCATCATATTTTTTGCGAACTAAAGGATGCGCTCCCTCATTTGAATTAGTTGTTGTAGTTGAGGGTAATGATTCATCAAATACAACATGTATTGATTCTTCTATCCTCTTTGTTCTTTTATTATAAACTCTAAATCCTTTGTTAGTAGTGTTGTAACCTAGAAAAGTAGTTTCATCTAATCTTGCATCAAAATTTCCAAGACTATCCTTTCTACTATTTAATACGAAACACTTGCAGTCAAATGCTTGAAAGTAAGCAATATTGAGTTTTCCTCCTTTCCACAACTAATATAAGGTCTTTTTGAGAATAGTTCTTATAAGGCACCTGTTAAGTACGTAACAAGTAGTAGATATAACTTTTGCCCAGTAACCATGAGGTAGACTGCTTTCACCTAGCATTTTCCTGGCCATATCAATAAGAGTCATGTTCTTTCTCTCAACAACTCCATTTTGTTGAGGAGTCCTAGGGCATGAAAAATCATAAGTTATACCATTTTCATTACAGAAATATTCAAATTTCCATTATCAAATTCTCCTCTAGGATTGCTCCAAATTAATGTAATGTAATATCCTTTTTCAATTTGAATTTTCTAAAAACTTCTCAAAAACTTCAAAAGTATCGTCCTTATTTGATAGAAAATAAACTTATGTAAATCTAGAATAATCTTCTACTATAACAAAACTGTAGTTTTTACCACCAAAGTTTTAAGTCCTAATAGGACTAAATAAATCCATATATACAAGTCCAAGTGTTTGGTTAGTAGAAACAATATTTTTAGAAGGAAAGCTACTTCTAGTTTGTTTTCATTTTAAACAAGCTTCGCAAACCTGATTGTTTTCAAACTTTAAGTTCGGTAGTCCTCTTACTAACTCATTTTTGGATAATTTTGATAAAATTCTCATGATAGCATGTCCAAGTATTCTATGCCAAATAAAATAATCTTTTTCTAGTGAAACAAGACACTTAACATTTTGTAAAGACATGTCTTCAAACTGAACACAATAAATATTCTGATTTCTAGGACCATCAAATATAATATTATCATTAAGATTATCAATTATTTTATAATGGGATCTATAGAAAGTAACTCTATATGCCTTATCACATAAATGACTTACACTTAACAAGTTATGTTGCAATCCACCTACATAAAGAATGTTATCAATAGAAGCAGAATTAAAGTCACCAAATTTTACCAATTCCAGTGACTTTTGCCTTATTTTTGTTAACAAAGACAATATTACCTCCATATTTCCTTTCAATATAGTTGAAGTGTGATATTTTATCTGTCACGTGTCTCAAACAACCACTATTAACTATCTATTGATTTTCTCTAGTATATTCTAAAGCAAATCTGTAGAATGTATTATTTCATTTTAGGTACCTAAATTTTTTTGGGTTCTTCCAAGTTAATGGTTTGACCTTTTGGTCTCCAAACATATATTTGAGATATTTTCTTAATTTTTCAAAAGTTAAAGGAATGCCTAATATGACCATGTCTACCATAGTAAAAGCATAAAACAAATGAATTTGAGATACTATAATTTTGTCATTTATCATGTTTTTGTTGCTTTGGCTATAGCTATTGCTGGATTTGATAAAGAAGTTATTGTATGGCCTAATATTATTATTTTTATTATATCTTATTCCAGCCTTACCAAACACACCTTTACCATTCTCAAGCAACGTATCAAGATTATTACTTCCATTAACAAAAATTTGCAAAATCTTTTTCTAGTCAATATCTCTTTCCCAAGTTCTATGACAACAAATTTTTCTTCTAATTGTGTTACCTTATCACAATCATTCTTAACAATGCATTCTCTAACTGACTTACCTTTTGTTCCAAAAATTCCTTTCCAAATTTTTTTTGCTTATTATCATTTTCAAGAGGCATATTTTTAAACTACAAATTTTTATTCTCATATTCTAATAATTTAATCTTATTCGTTAAAGATGCATCATTATTCTTGGACTTCTCAAACTTTTTGAAATATTGCAATGTTAATTTTTTTATACTGATCATACAGTTTATGATATGCATCTATTAATTCATTTATTTCAATATCAGAGTTAAAATAATATTCGCCATCATCTCCTGATTCAGCAATAAAGCAAACGTTGCTGACTTCTTCAGGTTCTTCTTTAACATTTTGAAAATTCTCATCTGACCAAGCTACAATCAAAGCTTACTTTCTAGGTTTTCTATTCTCTGTTTTTTCCTTTTAAAGAAGAGGACATTTTGGTCTTATGTGTTTAGGCTTTTTACAATGATAGCATATGATTTAATAGTTTTGTGCATTGCTACTACTGTTGCTTTTTGATAGGAACCTGTTATTTTCAGTTTCTTATTTTATTCTCTTTTCTTCATTAGCTTCTTTTTGTAGAAGTGTGCTTAAATTCTAACTATCAAGTTGAATTCATCATCTCCATCTATTTGCAACTTAGTGTCGCTTTCATCACAATTTGATGGGTTTGATTCATTAACTACTTTTAGTGCCATTCCTCTTTTGTATGATGATCCCTCATCTTGCCTAAGCTTAGCTTCATTGATTATCAAATTTCCTCTTAACTAGTCAAGTGAAATGGTAATAAGATCCTTTGCAGTTTCTAGAGCTATCACCTTAGTCTCTATTCCTTTTGGAAATGACATTAGAATCTTTGTTACAAGCTCATCATTGGGGTATATCTTTCCCAATTTCTTTAAGGCTATGATGACATTGTTGAAATGTTCAAAGAATTCATCTATAGTTTCACCATGTTTCATGCAAATGGTTTTGTATTGATGCGCTAAAAGATTTATTCTATGTTTCTTTACCGCACCTGTTCCTTCAAAAGTAACTTAAAGTTTACCCACATTTCCTTTTCTATAGAATAGTAGGATATCTTTTCATATTCTTCTGGAGATAGTGCACAGATCAGATAATGTCTTGCTTTGGCATTTAACTTGGCATTTCTTTTATTGGCATTAGTCCACACTTCTATGTTGTTAGCAGCATGAGGTATGGCTCCAACTTTGATAGCTTGCTACATTTCAATATCTATAGATTTAAGATAAACAATCATTCTCTCTTTCTAATAGCATTGGTAACAACGCTTTAAGATGGATTGTCCTTCAAGGCCTCTCAAATTGTTTGCCATAATCTATCACATTCTATAAATCACAATAAATGTGAAACCTTACTCTAATACCAAATGATAAAGCAAATACATGCAATTGTGTGTGACTTTAAAAATTTTGCAAGTTACTATCAATTTGTATAAGAAATAAGAACCTGCTATTTCAATATAAAGGTTTGTAAATAAAAAGAGCATATTAAATTTTAAAATAAAAGGAGCCTATTATCTTTCAAAACGAAAGGAATCAAAATGAAAGGAGCCTTTTATCTTTCAAAACAAAAGGAGCTTATTAATGTTTAAAAATGAAAGAAGTTTATTAACTTTCAAAACGAAAGGAGCTTATTATCAAAAGGAACCTACAAAAGATTAAAACAAAAGAAAGCTATTGTGATATTAAAATAGAAGGGGGCTATTCTAAAAGTGAAGAAGCCTCTTGCAAATTGAACACAAACACTATAATGCGGAAATTTAAAAGTTGACAAGAGAGAAAGAATGACACAGTTGATTTATATTGGTTCGGCTTATAACGAAGCCTACGTCCAGTCCTCAAGTATCTAACTTAAGTATTTCACTATCTCTCCAAGCTAGCAAGTACATATTTTTCAAGGTTCTTCAACCTTCTACACGCATAGTGTTTAACAAGCCTTTACAAGCTCTCAACAAAAAATAAATATATGCTTAATGTAAGCTTCAATTAATAATAATATATCTCAGTAGAGTGTTTTTAATTTCTAAGGCACAAGAAGTTTGATAAAGACATGACTTTCGAGAATACTGATGATGCTAAAGTATTTCAAAAATCTAACTTGTTCACAAATGTAGTGGTTCTTCCTTAAATAGACATTTTCTTCAACAAGTCATTGTTCCATATATTATGAGTTGACTTCGAGTCTAAGGGGTCTTCAATGTCATTTTTGTTAGAATCTTTCAGTACTCAGACATTAAGAATTTTGACAATTTCAAGCTGATTGTCAAATTATGTGGTTAGTAAGATCCTTTTGGATATTGTGGAATCGTTTCTAATAAAGTAAGTTCATTAAGAAGGATCTTGCAAGAAAGGAAACATTCTTTTGCAAGACACTATTGTTACCTATTCCAATAAATGGAAATAATCTAAATTTAAATTTTGAAACATTATAAAGTTATCATATCATTAATATAAAACCTTGAGCTAACATTTTGGTGTCTTTTAGATACATTTCTAAGTGTTCTATAATCATTTCAATATTATTATCTCATATTTGTGTGAGTAGCCTCTTTGGAATTATCAAGTAATACAGTAAGATATTTTGAGTTGTAAGATTTAGATGTGGCATTATATAATTGTACTTAGGGGTGATCTAATTGAGATTGAATTTATTCTTACCCTTAGAATAAGAACAATGGTTTCCTCTTTGTCGAGAAAAGATTATAAAAAAGTTATTAGTCTCTTTAGAAAAAATAATTATAGTATAATCCCAAGAAGAGTATTGGGAGTAGATATAAGTAAGGGTTGTTTGTTGAACCATTATAATCATTTTGAATTATTAAATTATTTTTATTAAATTATTTATTTATGTTAAAAAATTTCCTCATCCTTATTTATATTGCACATTGGTTATAAAATTTTGTTAAATTTTATAAACACCCAATTCACCTCCCTCTTAGGTGTCATTAGCAATTAATAAATTATTTTTACAAAACAAAAATTGGTGCCACTACTATAGCTTTTGGAAGTTCTATGTACTATATATGGAAAGAGAGAAACACAAGTACATCCTGAGGACAAGAAAATACTAAAGTCCAAGTGTTATAGGATCTTACAAATGTAATAAAGGAACAAAGTCAATAATTAACTTCATGCATTATAAAGCCCCAATTCGGTTAATTCTTGGAACTTACAAAAGTTGATGGTAGTCAATTATCAACTTGAATGAAAAAGCTTCGTTGAGAAGGAATCAGGAATGGTTGGTAGGCAACCAAAACCAAAGGGGAAAAGAGTCACAACTCACAATCTAATTCTTATTGTTTAGTTTCATCTTGTACTTTTATGTTCCCATATTGGAACAAAACTTAACATTCTAACATGTGCTTCTTAGAGTCTGGTTTTCACTCTAGCAAATGTACTAAACTAAAATATGACTTGGCCACTTTTAGAATTTTTTCTTTAATTTAGAAAAACCACAAACCTAGTGCTTAACACACCAAATTTCCAATATTTTCTTCTTTTCTTTTAAAATAAACAACTGTGCATTTTTTTTAAACAAAGGAATGTGATTGTAAATGTAAAGAGGACTAACTAAAACTTCATATCTCACACTACTGACATGAAATATTTTTTAGGGGAAGGTAAAGTGTTGCTCCTTGTGAAAAATAAACATATTAATACATATGTATTAATTTGGTGTTTTTCTTGGTGAATTTAACTAATTTTTCTATATTATTATTTTAAGAGAAGAAGTATAAAACACAATAAAACAAAACAAAAGGTTATGGCATTTTGTGTGGGAAAATGAGTTCCAAACTTACTCATATAGTAAAAATACCTTATAAGATGTTTATAACTTGAACCAAAAAAATGGCAGAATGTTATTTTTTAAATGTCCACTATTGGAAATTGTTTGTCGAATTTGTTTAACAATTTCATTTTTTTTTACCTTACAGTAATCAATATTTCTACCTATTAATGTCAATGATTGCAATTTCCTAATGATGACAAATGTAGATGCTTTGTACGAAAAGATGAAATCTAATTATAAATAATAAATTCATGGTTTAAGATTAGTACAAATGAAAAACAGTATTGTATTATGTTTTTGTACTAGGCTCCAAATGGGTTCTTAATAACTAAGGAATGATATTAATTCGCTGGTACCATTTGTTTTAGCTTAATATATGTGTTATGGTTTTGGAATGATATTAACCAACTAGTGATATTTATAGAATTGATTATCGGTATTTTTGAAAACAGCGATGAAATTCTTTATATGAATTAGTAGTATTTTTTATATAGACAGTACAACAAGATAGACTTTTGGCTATGTTTTAAGCCAAAGGATAGCCAAAAGTACTGTTAAGTTGTCATTTTGTACTTATTTTGTATATTAATCTCTTTAATGTGTTGAAATTATTAAAATTGATGGATTTGTTTCATAATTACTCTTAGATGATTTTCAACACTTAACAGATGAAATTGAATAAAAAAGATCTAAGGGAAGCAAAGATAATCCAAAATTCCAGACTGGCAGCGAATTCAGTGACTAAGTGTGGGCATGTGTAAGGCAAAAAAACATCTGTAAAATCTATTTTTGAAATCAGATTTGATCTACCTAATATCTTTGTGATCATGAGAATCAAATTGCTACCTTACTGAGGGGGATCTACAATATGAAGATAGGAAAAGAATATCTACTGAAGATCACAAAAAAGGTGGAAAGATGAAGAGATCGAAAAGCATAAAAGAAGAGAATTTTATTGTTCAGGCATGCAGCAGTAGGAGTAGTTTACATTTCAATAGTCTTCTTCTTCTGGTTTTTGTCAGATAGTTAGGTTTTTCATTTTCTACAGTATTTTTCTAGGGATTTTCATATTTTCTAAGAAAGATTAGGGATGGAGACTTACACTTGGCTATTTCTTTGTTGATTTTCACTTTTGTTATGAGCAGCTAAATCTCTTTTCTTGATTGAGGGAAACCACATTATCGTCTATTATGTGTGAGATTTTCCAATAAAGTTTGTTTTGTTAATGAATATTGAGTGCCTTCCGATTTTTTTTGTGATTGAATTAATTGATTTCTAGGATGTACAACTAGGAATTGATTCATTTAATAACCAGGTTAGTAAAATATGATGTTCAATTTTCCCAATCATAAGTGGCAATTAGGATTACTGTAACACCCCACTCCCGCGTGACCCGAACCCGATATCATTGGTGATATCCGAGTCCGTGCCCTGCGAGGGTGGCGTACTACATCAATCAGTCGAAACTCAGTATCAATATGTTTGTTTTTTTTTTTACATTCAGGTGCACGGAAAAGATAGTAAACAATCTGAGCCCACATTCATAAATAACATTTCCAGTTATCACAATCATTCAATAATAATTGACAAAAGCCATTTAATGAACAAAAAGCCTTAACCATATTGGGCTCACTATAAATACAGAGCATTCTTATACAAAGATTTTGAAGTACAATTATGAGACACTAATGCAGACGCGAACTGATCCCGACCTCTCTCTTTCACTTGCATACAGTAGACATACTCCCGTGTCAACCGGGGTATTCTTCA
>JANZLD010000002.1:29471547-29482097 GCA_026413575.1 Erythroxylum carthagenense | reverse complement strand
GAGGTTGCATCCTATACTGCAGTCTTGGAATTTATTTTATTTGACCGGTTTCCAAGGATCGATCGTAAGATCGCATCGGCAGAGCCACGATCACCATCTTTACATTAGAGTTGGAAATTCTAGGAAGCTCCTCATCTTGATTAAATGCATGGCGTACATGTGATGTCTTGTTCATTGGTTTCTTAGTTATTAAAGCTATTACTCAATTGAACTTAAGATCCCATCTAAGTTTTTGATAAATAAGACTGCTTAGAATATATGTTTCTATTCATTTAAACTTAAGAGAAAAACATCACCTAATGAATGTTTGTTGATGAACTAAATTTTATATCAAGGATCCATATTAGTGTGATAATGTCGGTGACCCGAAACTAAGTTTATTTTTCTGAATTTCCATATCTGAATATTTTCATTTAATTTCAATTTTTATTTTTAAATCTTAATTTTCGTGAGTTAAACCCCCCATTTTACTTTGTTTTAGTTTTGAACTCATATAACCTTTTCTGATAAAAATTTCTCATAGAAACGAGCCTTACTTTCCACTATTACATTAATTTGTATTGTAGGAAGTTGGTTTCTTTTTAAATTTGGTTACAGGCGACAACAATATCAAATTTTCGTGTCGTTGCCAGGAAATTTCTTAGCGATTTCTTCAGTGATGTTTTTATTTTTGTTTTTGGTTTCATTGCCCTTGGTTACCTTGTCTTTTGTTTGTTTTAGTTTCACAACGTTTTCTGATTTTTTGATCTTTTAATGATATGACTCACTATCAATATGCTTTTGATTTTAATTTTTAATATTATCCTTATTATGATGATGAGTTTCCATCTATTGCTAGTTCTAGGTTTGACCATCAAGTGGCGAATTTCACACCCTTAGCGAGTGATGACCAACAACCTAAGGTATGTGAAGTTTGCTCATTTTTGTGTTATTATTTTTATACATGTTCCTTTTTGCAGGATACATAGTACATATTTACTTTTCCATCGAGCTACTATCAAGAGCAGTCCTACTTCCAACTAGAGCCTCCACCTCCACCTCCACCATCGGCACCACAAGCTAATGAGATGTATTGGAGGAGATCATAATGAGTTTGGAGACAAGCACTCTTCAATTCTAGCAGGAAACGAGGAGTAGCTTGAAGATCTTGGAAGATCAATTAAGCCACTTAGCAGAGAGACTGGATGCCCAAGTGTCTGCAAGAGTTCTTAGCCAACAGGAGAGTGATGCAGAGGAGTTATGCATTCCTTCAGAGAGTGGAGATCATTTAGAGAACCTAGAAGCAATAAGGGAAGAGCAAGCAGAGTTAGAAGATGAAGAGGTTATAGTTCGAGAACAGATGGAGGATGTGCAACCTTTTAAGGTAAGTGATGCAATTCATGTTATCAGCAACTGAATTCCATTTACTTTTCCTAGTTGTTTACAGATAAAAGAAGAAGAAGAACAAGAAGAGAAGCAAGAAGAAGAAAAGTTGCTAATCATATATGAGTTAAATGAGCTGTGGCAAGTGAGCTGAAGATCAAAGGTGGCGAGCAGGATGTTGAGTCTCCACAACCATTAGCATTACTTTTACAGAGACCATCCTGGTGTGAGAAGGGCAATGCCTGAAAAGACGACCGAACATTAGAGTATGATGGTGAAATGATGAAGTTCTACTCATCATAAGTCATGGAGCATCATGTTGAGAAGGAGCCGACTTTAAGGGAAGATGCTCTATGCTCCTCATAAAGTTTGAGCATACTACCTATTGGGCTCAAGCACCCATTCGATAATGGATGATGTAAATATGCCAAGGGCCAAGCTTATAACCTTAAATAAGCACTTGATGGGAGGCAACCCATTTGTATCCCTTTCTTTTATGTTTTTGTTTGCTTTGAGTGTTTTACTTGTTTTCTTTAGTTTGTTTTGTTTGTAGGCATTTGAAAAGGAAGCTACAATTATTCATTTCAAAGTTGCATATGTCGTCCTCAATCTAAGGGAGTACTTCTATTTCCATCCCTCTTTTGTCCTTTTATTGTTTTTGGACATTGAAGGCAATGCCCATTCTAGGTTTGGGGGAAGGATAGGAGTACATGTGTGTAACTATGTCATATTATTCTTTTTTTATTCTCTTTTTGGTTTTGGCATACTTGTGTTGTTTGTTAAGCCATGAAGCTTTGTCATATTAGTTTGGATGAGATTGAGTGTGTGTATGAAATTAAATTGGGCTATGTGAGTCTAAAGTGAATCATACAGATTAATTGGAATAACCGATCTTATATACTTGTCAAAATTTTGACATTTGAGTGATTAGGTAATATGTAGAATTAAGGTGAATTCTTGAATTAAACATGTGAAAGAATTTGAGCCTTAATGACATCATTTTTATGTCATTCTATTTCTTTGTAGTGTGTGATGCTCCTCTAATCAGGCTTGCCTTTAGAACTTGCACTATACTAGATTGAATTTGTTTGATTACATAGGTTATGGAAATGATTAAGGCTTTCTTTACTTTTACACCCTTTAGCTTAAAAAAGACCCATCTAGTTATTTTACTTTTGCAAACACTTTTGAGGCTTTAACCTTGTTTGTTTTTCAATTAATCACCTTACATTGAAACCTAAAAACCCCATTAGCTTGCCCTATCACAAGTTGAATGAAGTACTGAGTAAGCATTTGATTTTGGGACTTTTGTTCTGTATTGTATTTTGAGATATTTTTATAGGAACTTCTACTCATGTGTTTGTTAAATTATGCTACTATTATTTTCTCTAGTTTTTATTGTTATCCCTTGTTCTTAGCATTAGCAAAGTAAAAAAAAAAAGAGAAAAGAATAAAGAAAGAATAAAGAAAAAGAATAAACCATAGTAGCATTAGTTAGTAATGAGTAGTTGTAGTTCCTTGTATTCATGTATTTATCTCATAATTTGAATTTGAGTGTCCCTTTTACTTGGTAATTTGTGAATGCTTGTAATTAACTCTTGTCATTTTTATTGTATCTTTGAACCTAGCCCTATTACAACCTAAAAAAGTCCTTCTAATCTATGAACTATGTAATTCGAATGAATAATAACTGATGAATTTGCAAGTTTATGGTTGTACAATTTGTTAGAGGGAGATCTAAGAGAAACACTCTAACCTTAAACACGTAAGCGTAAAGAGAGAAATCTGTAAGAAGAATTCACTTTTGGTTTCATACTTGCCTTTGAACAAGAATGTCTTAATTTGACTTTGTTTATTTATATCGGTGAAGAGTGATTATGATGTATGTTGTAACCTAAGTCTTACTGGCCCAAGTTTTGCATATTTTGTGCACTTAATCTTATGAAGGATGAATTGATAGAGTGTAGTGGTTTGGTATGTTTGCTCGAGGGCGACCAAAGGTTTGGCGCGGGGGAATTTGTTAAATTGTCATTTTGTGCTTATTCTGTATATTAATCTCTTAAATGTGTTGAAATTATTGTTCAAAATTGATGGATTTGTTTCTTAATTGTTCTAAGATGATTTTCAACACTTAAGAGATGAAATTGAATCAAAAAGATACAAGGGAAGCAAATATAATCCGAAATTCTAGACTGGAAGCAAATTCAGTGACTAAGCGTAGGCACGTGCAAGGAAAAAGAACATATGCAAAATCTATTTTTGAAATCCGATCTGATCCACCTAAGATCTTCTTGATCTTGAGAATCAAATTGTTACCTTATTGAGGGGGATTTGTAATCTAAAGATCGGAAAAGAATATCTGTTGAAGATCACAAAAAAGGAGGAAAGATGAAGAGATCGAAAAGCTTAAAAGAAGAGAATTTTACTATTCACGTATGTAGCAGCAGGAGTAATTTATGTTTCAGTAGTCTTCTTCTTCTGATTTTTGTCAGATAGTTAGGTTTTTCATTTTCTGCATTATTTCTCTAGGTATTTTCAGATTTTCTAAGAAAGACCAGGGATGGAGGCTTTAAATTTGGCTATTTCTTTATTGATTTCACTTTTGTTATGAGTAGCTAAATCCCTTTTCTTATTTGAGAGAAACTACGTTATCATGTATTATATGTGAGATGTTCAAATAAAGTTTGTTTTGTTGATGAATACTGAGTACCTTCCAAATTGCTTTTATGATTGAATTGACTGATTTCTAGAATGCACAAATAGGAGTTGATTCATTTAATAGCTAGATTAGTAAAATAAGACGTTCAGTTTTACTACTCACAAGTAGCAATTAGGATTACCATCTTTACGTTAGAGTTGGAAATTCTAAGAAGAAGCTCATCTTGATTAAATGCATGTCATACATGTGTTGTCTTATTCATTGGTTTCTTAGCTCTTAAAGTTATTACTCAATTGAACTTACAATCCTATTTAAGTTGTTGATTAATGAGAATGCTTAAAATGCGTGTTTTATTCATTTAAACTTAAGAGAAAACATCACCCAATTAATTTGTTAATGAACTGAATTTTATATCAAGGATCCATATTAGTGTGATAACATCGGTGACTTAAAACCAAGGTTTTTTCACTGAATTTTCAGATCTGAATATTTTTGTTTAATTTCAATTTTTGTTATTTTTAAATCTTAATTTTTGTGAATTAAACCTCCTATTTTTACATTGTTTTAGTTTTAAACTCGTATAACGTTTGTCGTTAAAAATTCCTTGTGGGAACGATCCATACTTTCCATTACTACATTAATTTGTATTGCAGAAAGTTAGTTTCTTTTTAAATTTAGTTGTAGGTGATAGTAGTACCAAGTACACTATTAGTATCACAAAAGGGCAAACTTTTGGAAACATTTCTGAAAAGTATAGTTAAAAATGGCATAGTTAACGAAGATTTTGAAAATAATTGCCAATAGTGGCACATCTGGCGATGATATTTTCTAAGGGAGTGCTTAGTTAGTTAGTATGAGAAGTAAGGAATGGGTAAAGAATGAAAAATGATGTTTGATAAGGAATTATGATTAAATGGACAGCATTTTCATTCCTGTTTCTCGGGTTTTAATCCATATCCTTCGATCATGAGAGGAATGGAAGTCATTACTCCATACATTTGGCACGCATTCTTGTTGGTAGCTTTTTCTCACATTCTTTTCCTTCCGTTCCTATAGTCTCCTGTTTTTTGATACGGTTCTTCATTATTCAATCGCTTCTTATTTAGGCTTTCTCGATACCTTGGGTTTTCTGGTACATAGGTGATTTCTATCTACTTGAATCTGTGTATGTTTATCGCAATGTTCGTATTTTTACTCTTTGTTTTCTAGGTTTTATGAATCCCTTCAAGTTTAGGTAAAATAGAGTAGGAAAAGAGTGGAAAGTTGAAAGCTTTACGATATAGGATGGCATGTTCTTTTATTCACGTGTTTCTAGTTGTGGTGTACTATGAAAAAAAAAGTATAAAGAAAGAAAGAAAATTCATTTTCTTGGATTTTATAATTTGGTTTTGCTAAATATGGTTTAATCTATGACATGCTTTTTGGGTTTTTTTTTTGTTTCATGTTCTTCTTGCTTTCATCAGCTATCCTAAAGTTTTGGTTTAAGTCTTATCATAGTACTGATGAACACGAAGAAGAAATGGAGAAGAACGAGATCATCCATTTTATCTTATAAATGCAAGTGAGAGTTTTTAGTGTTACTCTTTACCTTATATCTCTAGGTTGTACTCTATTGCCCCTCTTCCTTCTCTCTCATTCAAGACTTTTAAGCTTGAAGTTCTTGGATTTTTGTTCCTGAGTTTTGCTTCTCACTTTTAGGTAATTTCTCAGTTCAGCGTTATTTTCTAGATATTTGTGAACATATATTTGTGAAAAATGGGATTTTTACCCTTCTCATTCTTCCTGCTTTTCTAGTTTCTTCTTTTGTACCTTATGTCCATTAGCTTAGCTATGCTTGTGCTCAAAGGTATTGTCTTTCCTTGTTCTTCTTCTTCACCATTTTTTAAATATCATTCGATTTGTGGGCACTCTTAGTTTTCTACCTATTGTGGGTTTGACCATTTATTAGTAACGATAAATATGTAACTGCAGAGAATAGGAGGTGGGAAAGTTATGTTTTTTTTATGGTCTGGGACTTAAAATGCTTTACTAATTAATAAAGGATAAATTGTTATGTTCTATATTTGCAAATCTATCCTTTGAAACCTGTTTACATACAATGCAATTGGAATGTGAAACTTTAAATTATCATATTTTCACAAACTAGACATAGCGTAGGGTAATGATAGAGCCACGACACTTAAAGCTGAAGATATAGTAGAAGCAAGTGCTAAGGCTAATTGCCCAAAGAATATGACAATGTGTTCTACATCGGATAGTGAAGATGAACCTGTTGTGGTCTCTGATAAACATAGATCCCCAACTATTCCTTCAAGCACTCATGCAATAAAAAAGTGAAAAAAACCTCTCATTAAGAAAGGAAAGGTTTTATGAGAAAAAAATAGCAACACTTCAGGAAACTATTGATTCAAGGTTAGACAACTTTGCTATTAAGTTTGAGTCTATTTGCGAACAAATGGCATCATAATATGTTACTGTTATAAATGCTTTGATTGCAGAGTCTAAATCTAATTCTCTAACTAATGAGAAGATGCAAGAGATCAACAATAAACTTCTTAATATTGGCATATCTTAAATGGATGTTGGTAAGACTACTATGTTAGTCTATATTATCTTGCTAAAGTTCAAGTTTTGTTCACTTTGCCAAGTCATTTAAAAAGGCCCTTTGTACTTAGGTTCCTATATCCATCTTCTAGTCCATGAATCATGTAAGGGAACATATTAATACTTTTGTAAGTGTTATGAACTTAAGATGCAATTGATGTTGCCTAACTAGGCTATTTTGTAGGTATTACAAACTTAGGATGCAATTGCAGTGTTAACATGGTTATTTTTCATCATTTAAAGGCTTTTGGTTGAGGTATTATGTTTAGTTATGATATTTTACATCATTTGCATCATCAAGAGAAATGTAAACTTTATTAAACTCTACATTCTATTTGTGGACATGATTGCATGCAATGAGTCGAATGCTCTTTACTGTTGTTTCATGTGCATTTTAAGGAAAGTAATACAATTTATAGGTTCAACTATGTTACTTGATTTTACTATAGCAATAGAATGGTGAATATTATAGTTATGTCGACGAAATGTACAATATTTTAAATGATTAAACTATATTTTAAGGACATTATGTGGTTGATGATATGTTGATGCAAGTAAATGTTGGAGCAATTTTTTCTTTAAGAGCGGTTAGAAAGAAAATACCACAATATACTTGATTTTAAACATTTTGTCATCATAAATGGGGTGCATAAATTAAATATAATTAATTATAATGTATTTAAATTTTAATATAAAAGAATATTTTAATAAATTTTAATTTCTTAAGATTTTTAACAAAACAACCACTGTTAATGATAATCATTACATCGTCCTGGCCAACTATCATAATCATAATGATTATATTCATTTTCATTCTTCATATATTCATTATAAATCTTATTACTATTCCTCTAAGTGAACCAAACACACCCTTATTGTCGCTAAAAGATTTTTTTTGGCAATAATTTTTAAAATTGTCACCAGATGTAACCCTTTGATGATGATTTTTAAAAAATTGTCACTAAAACTCTTTAGGGGCAATTTTGAAAATCGTTGCTAAATAATGATAAGAGGGAAATGAAAAAGTCACTATAAGAAAATAGGACAATTTGAAACGTTTTAAAAATGTCACAAAATCTCAAAAAAGTCATATAATACATTCCATGACATTTTAAAAAACGCCATAAAAACATCGCAGAATGTGGTATAGACAACAGGTTTCTGCAACGTTTTTTGTAAAATGTCATAGAAAACACTAACATTCTGTGACGTTTCAAAAAACATCAAAGAAAGATTGGTCTTTCTACAGCATTTTTAGGAAATGCCTCGAAAAGTCACATTCCAATGTTTCAAAAAACATTGCAGAAAGTCACATTCTGACTTTCTGTGACATTTTTCAAAGCGTCACAAAATGTTACTTTCTATGATGTTTTAAAAATGTCACATAAAGTCTTCCATAATGTATAACGTCGCGGAATGTAGCTTTTCGCAACATTTTCATGAAATATAGAGAAAAGTCAGATTTCGTGACATTTTTAAAATGTCACATAATGTTTTACAAAATGTCGCATTTCTTTTTATTATTACTCCCTCCTATCAAAAATGAAAGTCATTTTAGAGAGATGCATACTTATCAAGAAAACTAATGAAATTTTTGATATACCCTTATTAATGGTACTATTCAACAGTGATACTTTTTTTATTATTAATATTAACAATGCAATCATTAAAACATCACATGCAGAGTTTGGATGTTTTCAACTTTAAACTAAAAAGAATTTTTATTGGTCTTGCATTATCTTCATTTCTACCATGTATATGAGCATCTCTTCATTTCCTTTGTCTCTTCATTTCCACATGTATGGTCAGAAGATTTTAATAAAATTTTTCAAAATTAATTCAATCAAAATTTGGAGTCAAACATAAATTTAAATAAGAAAATCCATCATCATTGCTTTCCATACTTGTGTCTCTTTGTTTCTACTTTAGATATTGATCTAAAGATAATTTTTTTAAAATTAATTTATTCAAAATTTTATCCAAACACAAACTTAATTAAAAAGCTCCATCATTATTTCTTGACATTCATCTATGCCTATTCGTTTTAACCTTAAATATTGATCTCAATATTGTTGAAAGTGTTGAAAATTGTTAAAGGAAGAGCTTCTTTCTCACCCATTTTCAATTCTAATTTTTTTCTGTGTTGAAGAAGAGTTGCTTATAAATTATCTATAGATAATTGCTTATGGATTATGTGTACAGTTTTTATATTTAAATAAATAAATAAATGTTGTTAAGAACTGAAAGGTTTTGAAGCAAAATAAAAAGAAACATGATAAAGTGTATCGAAAAGGTAATTTGCAATAATTAGCATGTGAGAGAAATTACATGTTGAATTGCCTTAAAAATGTAATCTGTGTAATCAAGATATGGAAGTAAAATTGTAAACGTGCATGAAAAATCACGAACGACACTTATTTTTAATAATTAAAATCCCTCTAAAATGACTTTCATTTTGGATAGGAGGGAGTACTTTTTATTTTTCAAAATAATTTAAATTTAATAATTTTAATAACAAAAATTTTTAAATTTTATTTTTTAATAACTATTCAATATTATTTATGAATTTTATTAATTTAATAATTCTTCAATTTTTTAGTATATCATTAATTTTAAACATTCCATTATTTTATATTTTATATTTTAGTGTTATTGTTATTTTTCTTTAAACAGAACAAAGGAAAAGGGAAAAAATAAATAAACAAATTTAAAAACAAGAAGTAGAATATTTACTTTTTTGGAAAAATAGGAGAATATTTACTTAAAAGATCTGACGGCGTACAAATCTAATTCTATATAACTATATTGCCAAAGTTGTCGTCAACCTAAGAATAGACCCTTCTCCTCTGTTGGTATTTAACTATTTTTGTCTTATTTTGAAAAACATGCACCCTGCAATTTAAATAAATTACAGACTGCAACATCGAGCTAATAGAAAGTTTGCTCTGAATTACTTCCATATCTCACTTCGAATTCTAGTGATCCTTCTGCTCGCAACGTTCCTTGAGTGTTTTACTACAACCTGCTACTTGTTCCCATTGTGTTGTCATTTTTCTCTTCTTTGGACCCTCTGCTTTTGCTCCCAGTTGCACCTGTATTATTCAGCAAGGGAGATATATACTTCCAACTTGTATTCAAAGTTTAAATTGTAAGAATAAAATGCAAATAAAAATAGAAACCTTCTGTCAACTGTTCCATTATGATAATATGCATATAGACATTAACCACTTAATATTACCATGTGTGTATCTTGATAAGAAAGAGGAAAAGAGAAAGAAACATAAATATCTAAACATAGTTCAAATAAGGAACAAAATCCACATTAGTAGATGTACTTGTTCTGATAAAAACTTGTCACAAAACTGTATTACATCAATTTGACAAATTGTATACCTGATTACTAAGTTTACTTTCACATGCAATAAGAAGTAGTGCTCCCAAAAGTAAGCATATTTTGTGGCCCCAATCCTGAAACATCATCGCACAAAGAAATGGAAATGTAACAACAGTGTAAACCATAAGATTCGCTTCTTGATATCTACCAACACTGCCAAATAAGCAAAAGTTTTAGCCTTTTGATCAGTTTAATGGGTAGAAAAACTTGGCAGGTCATATTTGCTAAAGGTTTATCCAATAGCTTAGCAATATATAGCATCAAACAGACAAGACCAAAAAGAAATCATTATGTACCAGTGCTCTCAAAAATTGATGCCTTGCAATTACATATATAAAGTGATTTAAAAGAACAAATACACATAAATCTAATTGTTAGTTGAAAACTCTATTAGAACAAATGGATTATGTAACATCCCGTTACTGTTAGCAAGGGTATTTTAGTAAATTGGGATAGACTGATAGGTTTCATTGCATTTATTGATTGAGCATGTTACTGGCCTCTAATTATAGAGGAACAGGTTTATTGCAT
>JANZLD010000002.1:29453835-29469704 GCA_026413575.1 Erythroxylum carthagenense | reverse complement strand
TATTGAACACGGGTTTTAATTACTTACTGTGTTTGCCGTGTTAATGTGGAATCAATGGCTTCAAAGAAAAAAAATGTATACTGAATTTTAAATCGACTTATGTAGTACGCCACTCTCGCGGGGCACGGACTCGGATATCACCAACGATATCGGGTTCGGGTCTTGCGGGAGTGGGGTGTTACAGATACAGTTACAAGTAACTACGGCAGAACCTTACAAGTAACTAAGCTCAAATCGAAGAGTTTGTGAAACTACCACCCTTCGGTTTTCTTTCAATTGGTATAAAAAAAAGGTCACCGATTCAGAAGTTGGTACATCAAGTTGGTGTAGATTCAAGTTTTGCAATTATGGCCAAAAGAGAAGGAGCATCAATTATCAGGCCATTGCTATTAGACGGTTCCAATTATCCTGTATGGAATTCACAAATAAGAGTCTTTATTTAGGCACAGGGAACAAGAGAATAGAACTCGGTGTTACATGGCTAGATACATCCGATGATTACTGATGATAAGAGAGAGATAGTTCTAAAAGATCCATCTGAATGGGCAAGAGTTGAAAAAGAAATAGCAATTGGAAACTCACAAGCATTGCACACAATTTTCAGTGTTGTTGATGAAGAACGCTTCTCAATGATATCAGCCTGTGAATCGGATAAAGAAGCATGGGATATTTTGCACACTATTCATGAAGAGTCCAAATTTGTGATAGCATCACAACTTCAAATGTTAGCTGTAAGGTTTGAAGAATTAAAGATGGATGAAAATGAGATTATTGAGGACTTTCATGAAAGATTGCACGATATAGTGAATCAAGCACATCAACTCGGGAAGATATATTCCAATCTGAAACTAGTCAAGAAGACGTTGAGATTACTATCTCCAAGATTTATTCCAAAAATTGCAGCAATCAAGGAGGCTTATGACATCAATGACTTGTTGTTGGAGAAGGTAATTGGAATTCTTACAAATTTCGAAATGAATCTTTTAAGAGGTAACAAGAAAGAAATAAAGGATTAGCACTACAGGTTGAAACTGGAAAAAGGTATGAATGATGTAGAAGATGAATCCGATGAGAATGAGGATATAGAGATATTAACATGAGAGTTCAGTAAGTGGCTAAAGAGAGTGAAAAAGGACAGACCTGAGTTTAGGCAAAATTGCGAGAGTTCATCAAACAACAACTTCAAACAATAAGCCAAAACACAAAAGGGAGAAAGAAAGGTAAAAAGAATTCAATGTCATGAGTGTCAAGGTTTCGGACATATTCAAGCGGAGTGTGCTAACATCTTGAAGAAGAGAAAATGGAAATCCTATAGGAGCACATGGAGTGATAATGAATCCTTAAGTGAAGAAGAAGCTGTAAATAATGCTACGTTAGTTACTTTGTACAACAAAAGTCTAATTACTTGTTTAACATTAACCGAGAAGGAAGTAACTGAAGATGAAAAAGTGAGTAAATTGGGAAATTTCAGGAAAAACACATACAATTCAGCTCAAAGCTCAATCTCAGATTATGACAATACTTTAGATGATAAAAAGGAAGGTATTTATGAAGCTTATAAGTTAATGTATGGTAAATGGGTTCAAACATGTAAGAAAAATAAGAAGTTAAAGGAGGAAAACACTTCCATGAAGAACATCATTCAAGATCTAGAGAAGAAGTTATTGTCAACATTAGATGAGCTTGGTGAAGCTATTATGAAATTAGTAAGTACTGAAAAGGGATTGAGAATGTTGAATGGAGGCATAGAAAAACTAAAAAAGTCAATGAAAATTGGTAAGGTTAAAGGGGATCTTCAAAGCATTGGCTATAAGGGTGAGTGCTCTAAAGTGAATAAGGAGAAAAATGATATATCCAAATCTGTCCGAGAAGAAGAAACATAGAGAAAGAATTGAAGGTTTTTACCCACATGTCATTTTTGTGGAGTTATAGAGCATACAAGGCCAAGATGCTACAAGATGTTACAAATGATGTTTTTAGGAAACGTCGTAGAAAGTCACATTCCTAGAAAGTAATATTTCGCGACGTTTTCGAAATGTTATTTTCTGTGACGTTTTAAAAATGTAGCAGAAAGTGTTCCTTCACGAAAAATCTTCCATCGCGGATTGCAGCTTTCCTCTTCGAAACATCGTGGAATGATATTTTCCGCGATGTTTTTAGGAAACGTCGTGGAATGTTTTACAAAACATCACAAATAGAGTTATTTTCTTTTAATTATTAATTATTTTATTTTTTGAAAATAATTTAAATTTAATAAATTTTCAATTTTAATAATTATTAAATCTTATTTGTTTAATAACCATTCAATATTATTTATGAATTTTATTTATTTAATAATTCTTCAATTTGTTAATATATCATTAATTTTAAATGTTCCATTATTTTATATTTTATATTTTAGTGTTATTATTATTTTTCTTTGAATAGAACAAAGGAAAAGGAAAAAATAAATAAATAAATTTAAAAAACAAGAAGTAGAATATTTACTTTTTTTGAGAAAATAGGAGAATATTTACTTAAAAGACCCGACTGCATACAAATCCAATTTTATATAACTGTATTGCCAAAGTTGTCTTCAACCTAAGAATACATCCAACCTGTTTTCAAATTTTAAATTGGAAGAACAAAATGCAAATAAAAATAGAAACCTCCTGTCAATTGTTCCATTATGATAATATGAATATAGATATTAATGACTTAATAATACCATGTACGTATCTTGACAAGAAAGAGGAAAAGAGAAAGAAACATAAATATCTAAACATAGTTCAAATAAGGAACAAAATCCACATCAGTAGAAGTACTTGTTCTGATAAAAACTTGTCTCAAAACTGTGTTACAACAATTTGACAAACTATATACCTAATTACTAAGATTACTTTCACGTGCAATAAGAAGTAGAGCTCCCAAAAGTAAGCATATTCAGTGACCCCAATCCCCAAACATCATCGCAAAAAGAAATGGAAATGTAACGACAGTGTAAACTGCAGGATTCGTTTCTTGATATCTAGCAACACCGCCAAATAAGCAAAAGTATTAGCCTTTTGATCAATTTAATAGGTAGAAAACCTAGCAGATCAAATCTTCTAAAGGTCTATCCAATAGCTTAGCAATATATAGCATCAAACAGACAAGACCAAAAAGAAATCATTATGCCCCAGTGCTCTCAAAAATTGATGCCTTTGCAATTACAGATATATAGTGATTTAAAAGAATAAATGCATAGATATCTAATTGTTAGTTAAAAACTTTATTAGAACAAATGGATTAGTTGAAGGATGTGAAGCTACATAGTAGAGATCTTTAATGAACCAAAATCATAAGTACTCTTATAAGGAAATAAGTCAAAATTTGAAAATTTTTCATTTTTTTCAAGAAACATATAAGAGAATAGAAATTGCCTACAGAATTTGGTGGCAATTTATTAAAGAACTAACCCATATGCATCAACAATTTCCTGGAATGCATTTGTGAAGTGATTCTAAAATAAGTAGGAGGTGACTCCAAAATACCCTATGGAATATAATGCCCACTTATGAACTGTTGTCAAATGTTGCACGTTCAAGTGCCTCATAAATCTGTCAATCATAAAACATGTTTCATTAAAAATTTAACAAAACTTTTAACCAAGTACCACAGTTCAATAACAAATGAACAATATTCAGAAAGAAATCATATAAGGTACCTGCGATCTTGCAAATATAGGGCACCAGCCCTCTCCAATAAGACAATTTTTTGTAATATCAAAATTCAGCATGTTTAATGTGTCATATATAGCTTTCGCCTATCTTACTTGGAAAGAAGAGGCTTTCAATATAATGATGAACAACACACCTTCTATTCATGGTTATCATCTTCAATTTGTAAGCATAACCATAACAACAAAAATCAAGAAAATGCATCAAAACAGAATCAGCACGAAAATAATGAATCCTACCAGGTTCATCCATTTTGTTAAATGGAATCCAATGGAAGCCAAAGCTTGATTGTGATGGCGATTTCCAGCATCTAAAGTAGATTCCAATTCAGAAAGTCTTTGAGAAAACCGAAAACAAAATTTGAACTTTCAACACAAGGTATTCCAAGATTCTTTGAGTAACAAGAATGACTGAATGACTATTAAAGTAAACTTTGTGAATAGGGCAAGAACACTGTTTTCTAAACCTGTAATAATAAATGCTTTAGGAATCAATTTTAGTGTACAAAATCATTCAATGCATTTTGATAAAAGCAACACATTAGAGGAAGTGAAAATTAGATAGGTGGAAGGGTACACGAAAAAAATTAAACATGATAACATGGAAACCAAAGCTTTATTAGAAAGCATGTAACAACTGAGAGGAACAAACCATTTCAGTTGACACAGGATCCATGATCTCTTCATCAGATGGTGCCTGATTGAATCTAAAGGCATATTACCTAAAAATAGCATCATAATTCCAATCTATTTTAAAAAATATGAAATAGGAAACTATAATGATTTCAATAAGTGATAAGAGAGAAGAGGATCCTTGCAATCCAACAGTAAATGTACTATAATTTCTCAATAAATGAAGTTAATGCAATGAAAATTAGTATACTAATGTGAATGAATAACTTTGTTGCACAAAGTCCATTGAATTTCCAAGAAAACAAGTTATGAAATTCATCACATTTACCATAATGGCAATGGGTTGCCCTAAAGGGACGTCTTTTGAACCTTCCGGTGCTAGAATTGTAGCTAAAAACCTACATTGGAAGAGCACCAATCAATAAATAGTTCCTATGCAATAAACCTAGGTAGCACATGAAAAGCCATATTGAAGAATAGTTGCATCATTAAACTATGAAAAAAATTATATAAGAAAAGGAAATGACACAGTAAGAAAAAATAGAAATGCAAATGAAAATAAACTAAACCAATTCAGACCTAGATCTAGTAAGAAGAATAGTAGGGAACACAGTCAAAAGATCAACCAGTTGGTCTCAAGCTACAAAAACTCTAATCCAGTATCATATTTGACTTACAACCTATTATGTAAATTGAGCAAAAAGTAAAAATCTAAAAGAGGTCCATATATGTATATAAAGCCGATGGAAAGAATAACTATGAACATAAATCTAAAAGTATTATGCAAATATGCAGAGCAGACAGAGGTCCTAGTTTCCATATCAAATAGACTACTAAAAATTTTGAGTTTATAGTAGTCATGTGCTAGATCATCTAATTACAATCCTGGAGTTGGTATTTTCAATTTACCAATTCTCACGTCAACCAGTCAAGTAACTGATTCTACTACCTATGGTAGAAATGCATAACTTTCCGATGGAAATAACAAGTAGAAAAACTCTGAGATTAATCATAGCAAGAATCAGAATGAGAGATAACTAATTATGAATGAAGATAGAAAAGTAAAGGGAAAAAGAGCTACCCCTCTTCGAGACTTTCAAACTCAAGTGTAAATTTATCAATTTTTATTTCACATAATATATCGCACAAAGTCTTCTTCTTCTTCATCGTCGTTTTCATCTTCCTCTTCGTCTTCGCCTAGGTCCTCTTCATCGTCATCATCTTCATAATTATCCTCATCCATTTCTTTTTCTTCTTTTTTGTCATCATTTAGGGTTTTGCAATCAAGAGGAGGTCCGTTAGGGTAAATCTCGAGATCGTGAACGAGCGAAGCTCATAGGCCATTCTCCAACTCAACCAATTTGTAAAGCTGCCTATCATTGGGCAATTTCACCACTATATCGTTGGATTTGAACCTGCAACCAGCCATCATTGGGAAGAGAAATCGAAAACCAAGCAAAGAGTGAATTAGAGTATATTGCCCCCAAAATTAACAAACACCTTTCTCTATCTTCTTCGTCTTCATCACCGGGCTATACAAACAAGAAAAACCCTTTTATATTTAGCAACACCTTCATTTTGTTGTCGAAGGCTTCTGCTATGTTTTATTCAACAAAACATCGCAGTTTCTATTTCATGACATTTTATTGATAAAATGTCACAAAAAGTGATACATATCTGTGACATTTCACAGATATTGTGACTTATAAAAACTGTTTCATAATGTAACGGAGTATTAATTTTTTATAGTGAGATAGTGCCAAGGGTTGAGTGGTGTCAGCTTAGTAAAGTCTTAGGTAAATCTATTGTTCTTTAGTGCAAGTATTAAGTTAGTGAGGGCCCCGCAGATGTAAGCAAGATTTGCTAAACTATGTTAACAAATCTTGAGTGTTGACCTATTTAATTTTGTATTTATTTTTTTGTTTTCATTTGGTACAAAAAAATTAATAGTTGTTAAGATAGTTACTTTATATCTAGTAACCTACAAATACAAATATAGTTACAAGTAACTGCGACAGAACCTTACAAGTAACTATGATCAAATCGAAGAGTTTGTGAAACTACTACCTCTTTAGTTTTCGTTCAGGTCTTATTACAATCATAGGGGAGGTGAGATTGGTGGTCCTGGGTCTACATACAGTTCTTGGGTTTAGATCTTTGTCAAACCCTAACTTTCAAGTTCAATCCAATAGTTGAGATGGCTCATCTGGTCCACATTGTCAGTAGAATCACCAAATACCAATTCTAGTCATGACATCAACATCTTTGTGCCCTCTAAGATTCCAGTTAATGAACTAGTGAAAAAGTGAGGTGATATAGTTAGGTGGGTGCATGAGTTAGGTTCTTTTAAGGGATGAATGGAGTTTAGTAAACAAATAAGTTGAGTATCACTTTGGGTAAAAATGTTCCATGTCACTTAATTTTAGCATAAGTCAATTCTAAGGAGTTTTTCTGTACTTCAAATTATAAAGTTTTTTTTCCTGAGAACTCCAAACGATAGGGCAATTTGAAATTTTTTTCTAATTATAAGTGGTGTTTTTGTTTTTTTTATCCTATCAATAATATAAAAGTAGTATTTCTAATTAAGATAGTATCTATTTAGATAATTTATTTATTGTTTTATTAAAATTTTTAAAGCATATTAATAATAAGTAAGAATACGAATAAAATGTTAAAATAAAGTTCAAATATAAATAAGACAATAAATTAAAACATATCTTTAAATGTAACAAATATGAATCTTCAATTAAATAATTTTTAGTTCAAATTCATATTCTCATATATATAGTTATCTTTTTTGGCAATGGGAGATGAGTGATATTCAATATTTTGTGGGTTTTTATAGATTAGTTGTGGGATTTTTTTACTACGATCTACCCCTTGAAAGAAAAAATAAGGCATATCAATAATTGAATGTATTAGTAAATCTTTATGTAGAATAGTTATGAAAAATGAGACTTTTTATACTTTATTTAAATCAATTATATTTGTATAAGCATGATCAAATCGAGAACATATTAATTTTTATTTAAAATAGTTTTATTTTATGACCTTAAATAATAATATATTTTATATTTAATCTTTTAGTTACTTATTCATTGCAGTAGATTATTATTTTTCTATTGGATAGTTCTTAAAATTATACCATTAGATTTTGTTAAATCAATGTATAAGAATAATATTTCAACTTTTTTTTATTATTGATAAGATCTCAACTTGCTATATTATTTGATATTATCTCCTTTGTTTTAGATTTATTTTGATGCTTAAATATGGAGACTAATGATTGATTTGTTTTAGAAGATGAATGTGGAGATTGCATTAAATTGTGACTCTATTAATGATAATAACAATTTTTCGGATAAAGTGAAGAGAATGCTGCATTGGATAAAGTTGATCACTTGAAGAGTTAAGTTTAACTGAGAAACTTCTTATCCCTATCATGTAGGAGATTGGATTAGAATTTTTTTTAGATGGAAATCTTTACAAGTTAGAATTAGATTAGGATTAGATCAGATAACCTTATAAAAGGGACGTTCCTCATAACAGCAAGAGGTTCTCTCCCATGGATGGATCCATGCCTCCAAAAAATTTTATATAAAAAAATGTTATTTTAAGTTTTGATCGCATAAAAAAATAAAATTTTGCTTCCATTAAAAATTTCCCCCATTAAAAATAAAAATTTCCCACCATTAAAATTTTGCCCCCGCTAAAAAAACTTTCTGGATCCGTCCCTATAATCTCACCTATTATGTTTTTCGCAATTATTAGTCTTTCTTCAATTTTTGTTATTGGAGCAAAAGTCATATGTAGCTAAACTCAATCGTTCTGATTCAAGGGAATTCGATATTCTAGTTGTAACTTTGTGAGGTTTTGTGTTCCAAACTTTATTCACACTCTAATTCAAGTATTTCTTGTTCTAGTTTCTTATATTTTATGATTGACTAATATTGAATTAATCTAACAATTTAATTTAATATTGATTACTTTATCGTTATCTAGGAATTCAATGATTCGTAATTGTCATGAAGAAATGACACAAGTAGCAAATAGGTTATTTATGAATTTTATATATAATTTATGATAAACAAAAAAACTAAATTAAATAGTTGCAGCTATCTGATTATTTAATTTGGGGTTTAGTCTTTTTCACGAAGTTTATTGCTATCATTTATTTAATATGGAATGCCAATTAATTTAGAACAATTTGAGACTTATTACAACTATCCTAATTCATTTCAGGCTAACTACTTGAATCATAAAAATATTCTTTTTAGACCAATGATCAATGTTACAATTAGAAGAGATCTTTCCCTTGAATAGGTTTAAATTTAGTTGATTTAATTTGTTTTCATATTAATTTTAGTTAATTAGTTATTTAATCAAAAACCCCCCATTTAAATCTCTAGGGATTCGATTTGGTTCTATGACTACTACAAAAGTTTAGAGAATCAAAATTATTTTAGGGGCTTCGATAATCCTACCAAAATTTGGCTCCATTACCGGGGAACTATTTCAATTTTCTTAGTTTTGTTGTATTTTTATTTTTACAGTTACTACTGACCTTTTGTCTTATATGACTCGTGCTTCTCAAACAAGTAAATTGTAATATAATCCAGAAATTGAGAAGACAACATGTCGTTTGAGAAAGAGACCAAGCAAGGAAGTGGGCATTCATCTTCAAACGTGAAAGTTAAAGTAGATCTAACAATTGGTGAAGACTCTAATTTTCAAGAGCGGACAAAAAGATGACAAATCTTAACTCAAGAATGTTGAGGGAGTTAGCGACACCGAATTTGAATCAACAGCCCTTATGCATTCAATTTCCAGATGTTGGGGCAGATTTTAAATTGAAATCTGGTTTGATTCACTTACTGCCTATTTTTTGTAGTCTTGAAGGTGAAGATCCGTATAAACATCTTAAAGAATTTCATATTGTCTATTCTAAAATGAAACCACAAGGGGTGGTAGAAGAACAAATTAATCTCAGGGTTTTGTCATTCTCATTGAAAGATAAGGCAAAAGATTGGCTATATTATCTTCCATCTAGCTTAGTAACAACATGGAACGAGATGAAAAGAATGTTTCTGGAAAAGTTCTTTCTTGCATCAAGAGCAGTGAATATTAGAAAGGATATATGTAGGATAACATAAACTGAAGGAGAAACATTATATGAATATTGGGAAGGATTTAAAGAGCTATGTCCTAGTTGTCTACATCATCAAATTCTCAATCAACTTCTAATTTAATACTTTTATGAAGGACTATTACTAATGGATTGAAGTATGGTTGATGTAGCTAGTGGAGGAGCTCTGGTAAACAAAACACCTAAGGCAGCCAAACAATTGATATCATTTATGGCTTAAAATTCTCAACAGTTTGGGATAAGGATGGATGGAGCTATTAGGCATGTGAATCAGGTAAGTAACACGCACCTTGAGGATTAAATTTCTGATTTAACAGCTTTAGTTCATAACATGGCTACAGGTCAATTGCAATCAACAAGAGTGTGCAAAATACACTCATTCTTTGAAGATCCTACGATATGTGCCCAACATTACAACAAGACTCTCTTCAAAAAGCTAATGAAATAGGGGGCTTTCATGGTCAACCTCAACAAAAGTATAACCCTTATTCCAATTACTACAATCTAAGATAGAGGGATCATCCAAATTTGAGCTATAGAAATCAAGGAAGAAAACAACGATATCAACCTTACATTTTTAAACAACCTCAAGCTCCTACATACGCTCAACCTTAATTTTCAAATTTAGGTATGTCTTTAGATGAAATTGTTAGGGCACTTGCTAATAATACTTAACAATTTCAATAGGAAACAATGGCAAGCCTTTAAACCTTGGGAAATCAGATCACACAATTAATCACCTCAGTAAGTAAATTGCAAGCGCAAGCATAAGGGAAATTACCTTCCCAAACAGTGATGAATCATAAGGAGAATATGAGTGCAATGAGAAGTGGTAAGGAAATTCAATCAGGTACTTCTTTACCAATAGAGGTAGAAAAGCACGATGATAAAAAAAAGGATGAACTTCCAAGTCATGAATCAACAAAGGTAAAAAATGATTCATCTTCATCAATATCAATTAATGCACATTTACCTCATTTTTCTAGCAGGATAGCTAAACCAGAAGATGATGGATATGAAAGAGAGATCTTAGAAACTTTGAAAAAGGTGGAAATCAATATACTGCTTCTGAAAGCCATCAAGTAAGTTTCAAAATATGCAAAATTCTTAAAGGAGTTGTGCACAAATAAAAGGAAGTTAAAGCACAAGGAGAGAATACTTTTATATAAGAATGTATCAGCTGTGATAAAAAGGAAATTACTGGAAAAATGCAAAGATCCAGGTATGTTTGCACTTTCGTGTGATATTGGTAATAGAAAAATTGAGTGTGCCATGCTAGACTTAGGTGCATCTATTAATGTCATGCCATACTCAATTTATCGAGCTTTGAATATCAATTCTTTGTAAAAATCTAATGTGATTATGTAACTAGTTGATCATTCGTAAGTGCATCCTATTGGAGTTAATGAGAATGTTTTAGTCAATGTTAACAATTTGATATTTCCAGTGGATTTTTATATGTTGAAAATGGATGGAGATAATATTGAAAATCTAGCTTTGGTTTTTTGGAAAGGCCATTTATGGAGACGAGTAAGACGATAATCGATGTACATGACTCTTTCCGTAGAGTTTGATGGAGAAATAGTAAGTTCAATATTTTTGAAGCGATGAAGTACACGAAAGATTTTCAATCCGTTTATCATATGGATATTGTGGATTCATTCATGTAGGATGTGTTTAAAGAAAAGAGTGTTGAAGATAAATTAGAGTGTAAGGCTAAATTGGAAGTGAACAAGCAAATTGATCCAACTTGTGAAGTTGTAGAATCATTGTCAGCAATGCTAATAAATTTGAAAACTTTCAATGATGAACTTACTATAACTCACAAGAAAATCTTACCTTCTGTTTTGCAGACTCTGAAGATAAATTTAAAGGTGTTACCTAATTGCCTCAAGTATGTCTATTTAGGTGAGGGAAAGTCATTACCAAAAATAATTTCAAAAAGGTTGACTAAAGAGCAAGAGGAAAGACTAGTAGCACTAATTAAGGAGTACAAAACTACAATTACATAAGAGTTTGGGAAGAACCAGTCATGTCGAGCATAACGGCGTTAAACAATTGCGTTTTTTGGGAGACAACCCAAAATATGATTGTTTTTATTTTATTTTACTTTGTTTTAGTTATATACAACTTGCATTTGATTGCTTTTGAAAAATAAATTTATTAGCATAAAGGAAAAAGGATGTCTTAAAATTCCATATTACTAAATCTCATAAAGCGAGACCTCACCTTATATAATTTAGTGTTTTGGAGTGAAGACTTTAAAATTTTAGACTACTAAATCTCATAAGGTGAGATCTCGCCTTATGAGATTCAATTTTTTGAAAATTTACTTTTTTCTTTTCTCATTTAATTATTTACTTTCTTTCTTTATTTAATTTATTTAATTTAAAAAACTTGAAAAACCTATTCTGTTTGTTTGTCTTTGTAGGAAACTAAAAAAAAAAAATTAGCCACAAGTAACCCTCCTCTCACTCAGCAGCCCAAAGCTTCACTACAAACTCAGCCACTTCTCGAAAGCATATAGCAACAACATCACAAGCAGATGCCCAAAGCCAATTATCAGACCCACTTTGACAATGCACAACACACCTAATGCTTCCCCAGTTAACCCATACTGTCACTAGTCATACAAAATTGGCAGCATGCCTATGGCTTGCCCTCCATAAACGCATAACACCAAGTCAACATGATAGAGGCAGAAAATTCACGCAGCAAGCAGTGGTAGTAGCATCATAAAAGCGCCTTCATACCCTAACTCATTTATTAAGTTTTAATTAAATTCTTTTATTTTCTTTTGAGTTCAATTTTAATTATGATTACATTGTTTTTAATCTTTTTCCAAGTAATTTGTTTATCTTGTTCAGTATTATGGGGCAATCTAAAGCTAATACCAAGGTTGCGAAAATGGAAAGTCACCGATGAATGCTAATTCACACCTTTAATTTGTGGCAAGTTTTGAAATTGGTACTAAAAAGAAGCGTGCGTAGGTAATTTTTAGATGCTCATAATTATGGGGAGTCATCTATTTTGTGATATATTTTTCTAATTATCTTTATTAAGTTATGAGTATCTTATGCATACGTTAGGGACAATGTATGATTTAGGTGGGGGGAGGAGTGAGTTTTCATTACAATAAACTTTGTGATTTGTGCTTGGACTCATGATATGTTGATTCATATATTAACTATTCCTCATGATAGCTTCATAATTTTCTTATTGTTGTTCAAGAATAATTCTTAAGTTAGGATGCATTTTCAGTTTAACATCTAATGCATTAGAGAGACAACCATGAGTAGTGTTTTCATTAAATTTTTTCAAGTATCTCATTGGTTTTGTTGAATTTTGTATTGAAGACTTGATATATTTTTTTACACCTACTTGAGCTTTAAGCCTAAGAGCATTCATCACTTATGTGCTTATATATATCTTTTTGGTTGTGTGTTATCAAACATAGCTTGTCTATGCTAGAACTTGCTTTTGAATACGTGTTGAGAACATAATTTTTATGAATTTATGTATAAAGATGATGAGAGCATTTAGGATAACCATTTTTGACCTGAATAAGCCTACCTTAATTTTTACTGCTAGAAAAAAATTTGAAGCTTTCTCTTTCTTTTCTTATGTAATAATCATGTTAAAAGGCAAATATACCCTTTTTGTTGTTAATATCCTTAATAATTTTGAACCCCTAAATTGAAGGAATTGTATTAGCTTATTTACATAGGATTTTGATTAATCGCGTGAAAAGTAAATTAGATGATTCAAGTTACATTGTTTTGATTTTTTTTAAAATGGAGGAGAAGTTAAAAAACACAAAAATGAAATAAAATGAAATCTCCTCTTTAATATAGTTGTTGAAAAGAAAAATAAAGAAAAAAGAAAAAATGATTGAAAGAAATGCTATTTGAATCAAGTGAATTTTGATTTAAGTTGAAACTTTTGTGGATAAGTTTTTATGATTCCTTTCAATTTATTTGGCCAAAAAGTTCATTATGTCATACCTTACCTAAGCCACCATACAACCTTCATCAAGTCCCTTTGAATTATACATTAGGTTCATTTTGTTTATTGGTGGAGATATGATTCTTGAGAAAGCATATAGAAATAACTCACAATGTTTTGATTTAAGAGCTTAATGAACCATAAACACTTTGAACGTATAGCATGAAATCTTTATGAGGATGTCAAGTCTTGTTTATTTGTTTTTGATGGAATTGATGAGATGTTATGTTTTAACAATTATGAATGTTTATTCTCTCGATTGTTATTTTATATTAAGCCTTAAATCTGAATTAGCTTTTGGAAATTTCTGGATAACATAAAAAGAGATGAGAAGTTGGTATGAAGATGATTAATGTATTGAATTGATGTATGCTTGAGGACAAGGAGTCCAGTGTGGGGGGAATTTAATAAGATCTCATCTTGTTATATTATTTGATATTATCTCATTTGTTTTGAATTAATTTTGATGTTTAAATATGGAAATTAATTGTTGGGACCCAATCCGGACACGGGATCCCAACCGGAAAAGCGAAAACGAAAATCGAAATGAACACGAAGCTAATCGGAAGTCAAAGCGAGCGGATACAGCGAAACGAATACGAAGCGGAACCGAAAGCAAATCGGATAGCGAATACAAAGTACCCGAAACGAAAGAACGGAAATCATACGTCGAAAGTATTGAACGGTCAAAACGAGCAAGAACACGAATAATCGAATCAGACAACAAAATGTGGAATCAAATCACAAAGCTAGATCGAATTCAAAACATACCAACGGAGTAATTGAACAGAACAATTATCCGACATCCGATAACAAATAATAAAGAAATACGATCGCGTTGGAAACCTTAAGACATTCCAAATCCGGTATGAAAATTTTTTTAACCTTTTCTTATTCATCTTTAATCAAATCTCATATAAATCAAAACCATATAGTTTTCCCTTTCTAGGAAACTATTCCTCATGAAAATCTCAATTCTTAAATATTTTCTTATACATTCATATAAATCCCAAATCTCATTTTTATACCCATTTTACCAAAATTTCGACAGCATAACGGCTGCATTTGTAAAAATCCAAAACCTGCAAATGGCAAAAATATACTTCTAAAATTCTCAAACAGTCACGCAACTATCAAAATCTACCGGACCCTCCGTCCGGGATCTCAGCATACACAAACGCACTCCTATATCTAAAACATTTCAATAAGCCTCAATCTTTAATCAAACAAATCCATACACAATCCAATCCATAACTTAATCCAATACATGTGTCCAGAATTCATAATACATTCTCAAAATAAATACACAATACACTTTAATGGCACTGTAAGCCATTTACAATACCTAAAACCTTAATCCAAAATACACAGCATTTCTAAATTTCTTAGCAATCACTTAGCTAAACAAATAAACCATAAGAACACATATAAATGGAAACCTTTATTTTCCTTCACTCGATCTTCTTCTCATCACCTGTGGATGGGAAAGAAGGGGAGGTGAGCTTATTGCTCGTGGATAATATATTTATAAATCAAATTATAAGCAAAAACATTTTCTAAAACTTTTCCCCTTGTATAAAAATTTTCACAAGAGAAATCGAAGGCTTATTTCTCAAACTTGTCAATTTATTGAAAAGTCATTCCTAAACAGTTTCCAAAACTTTTACAGTTGAAAACCTCTATATCTTAGTTCTTGAAACTCCAAAACTTTTCACAAATCAAAATTAACATTGAAACATGAATGCATCACATAATAAATGCAACATGTCATGAACAAGATCAAAATCACATAACACTTCAAATGGTTTGGGTCGGTTCAAAAATGAGACGTATTGCACATTCCCGCTAAGCGGTCCTGTGCAGCCGTGAACAGGACGTACTACACTTTTCCGCGTAGCAATCCAGTGTAACCGTGAAAGGAGTCCAAAATTGGAGCTCCAATGCCACTAGCGGGCAGGCGGGTGAAGCCTTTAAACAAATGAGACCAGTGTACTGACTCTACTTAGGGGACCTAATCAAACCCACGTATCACATAATTCATACTTGAAAACGGATTGCCTGAAGGCATATTTCAAAATCTTGTTTTTCACATCGTCACATACTTGAGACATTCACATTCACATATTCACATGAAATCATATAGCAATTTTAAATGCAATCACAAATCATCAATCAATCGCATGGCAAACAAAATCATATTCAATTCACAACTGTTCATAAACAAAGAATGCAACATTTTTATAATTCATCAAAATCATTTAATATAATAGTTGTAACAAAAGAATCAATTTCATAATTCATAACATTCTCAAAACATCAAGAAATGTCAGAAAATTTAGCAATCTATTCAAAAACATTTGAAACAATAAATCTAACCTTTATAACAAT
>JANZLD010000002.1:29057114-29071524 GCA_026413575.1 Erythroxylum carthagenense | reverse complement strand
CCGCTTGCCGCTACTACATTAAGTTGTTTTAACGGAAGTGAAATTTTTATATTTGGTTGCAGGCGACAGCATCACCACTGAGTGTGCAAGGCAAATTCCCATATGAAAGGCCCAACATTTAAGTCTAATGTTCCTAAAGATCTATTAAAAGATATTGAAGGCCCAATGACAAAAGCTAGGGCCAAAGCAATGAAGCAAGCATTGAATTGTTTGATCAAAGATCTTTAAGAGATAGAGCCCATGTTATTGAGTTAGATTACATCTCATAAAGATCCAAGAGGCATTGTCTTAGTCTTTGAAGCCCAAAATGAAGTGTCCAAAGGCCCACATTAAGTCCAATCGAAAGAACTCACGTAAAATACTATGTGACAACCATGTGTCAACCATGTGTCACTTAAAAATAGGAAAATGGATGTGCTCCATAGGGTCCAATATGTTCTGATCATATTTTAATTACTTTCCTTTTTATTTTCCTTGAAAAAACGTCTAGTCAAAACCTTTTCTAAGTTTATTTTGTTTTCTTTTATTTAGGGGTCGATTTGTTTACTTTTATTTAGTTTTTGCCTTAGAAAACTAATTTAAAATGTTTTTCCTATAAATAAGCACCCGCTATGTACTTTGAGGAGATTGATTCAAAAATAATATTAAGTATTATTCATAGCATTTTTGCTTTCTTTGTATTTTTTAGAATACTTGACATATCAAAGGCATGGTATTCCTTTGTGGTATCCCCAAGCTAGGGTTCTAAAAGGCAAGTTCTCTTAGGGTTCTTTTCATTCACCAACATTCCGCTAACCCCCTAATCTCTTTGTGTTCTGTTTCTATCTTTTCAATTTTATTTCTTTTGATTCCATGTGTTTGTTTGATTTTAGTTGTTCCTGGGCATAACTCCATCTTGTTGAAGGCCCTCTAGGATAAGTTCCTATTAGGTCTTGCATCATATTGTCACTATTAAATTTATGAACACTATCTTTCTATCGGAGCATTTGTCATTAAAATAAAGGGCTTCTATAGAAGGAGCATTGTTATTATTTGTTAAATTACTATAGTTGTTTTTTACAAGAGGTGATGAGGTGCATAAGAGAAAACAAAATTAGAAATGTAAACTTTTGTCAACAAAGAGAAGAATAAAACAGAAAGAACATAGGTTATTGTCTCGCCTTGATTTATAAGGTTTATATACATTTTTGCATAGAGATTGGTTTTCAGTTTGAATTATTTATTTTTCTTAATCGTTTACTACCTTCTTTCTTATGCCTAACCTCCTTAAATGAATTAATAACAATTAAAAAAATTTAATTATAATCTGACATAGAAATTAACTTACACCTAACATCCTATGTGTGACTTATTATAACTTAAATGGTTTGCCACGTTATATTTGTTAACGGAGACTTTATAGTCAGACTAGTTTTGAAAAAAATTGAAAATTTAGATATTTTATTACCACTTTTTTAAAGTCCAAAATATAATTACAAAATTGAGTAAATTTTGATATTTTTTATAATTAACCCAGTTAATTATAATATATAGATTAGACTTTTTTTTACAAAAGTAAAAGTTTAAGGTCTTAAATATACTCTTAATTAAACTTTAATGCTTAAATTGGATTTGTTCTTAAAACAAATAAAACACCAACTATATGTATTATGTTTATTGATATTATAATAAATACAAATACTTGCACTAATTTGTTAATACCATTACATGTAGGGATGACTGTAGGCCTGGCCCGAGGCTTACTTGGGCCTTAGGACACAAGTTCAAAGCCCAGCTCGATCAGGCCATATTTGTTAGGTTTAATAGGTCCGAAGCCCAATTTGGGCTCAGGCAATCCTGAAATTTTTAAAATTTTAAAAATTTAAATTAAATTAATATTTATTAAATTAAATTAATTAATAATTAAGGATAATTTTATAGGCAATGAAAGAAAATATTAAAATTAAAGTGATTAACAATCAATTTCAATTAATTGAAGTTACGAGTTTTAATTCATTAATAAAAATTGAGATTTTATAATGAATTAATATATAAAAACTTACATACATTGATAAAATGAATAAGATGAAACCAAATTTATTAATAAAGGATGATATGAATATAGACAATGAAGGAAAAAGAATATAAGTGATCAATTCAATTAATTAAAGTTATGAATTTCAATTGATTAATAAAATTTGAGACTTTATCATGAATGAATATATAAAAACTTACATCTATTGATAAAATGAATAAGATGAAATAAAATTCATTAATGAAGAAGAATATGATTATATGCAATGAAAGAAAAATATTGTAATTGAAGTGATCAATTCAATTAATTACAGTTACAAATGTCAGTTGATTAATAAAAATTGAGATTTTATAATGAATGAATATATAAAAATTAACATATATTGATAAAATGAATAAGATGAAACTATATTCTTTCATGAAGGAGGATATGATTATAGAAAATAAAAGAAAAAGATTATAATTGAGTGATCAATTCAATTAATTATGGTTATGAATTTTAATTGATTAATAAAATTTGAGATTTTATAATGAATGAATACATAAGAACTTGCATATATTGATAAAATAAATAAAATGAAAAAAAATTCATTAATAAAGGAGGATATAATTATATGAAATGAAAGAAAAAGATTATAATTGAAGTGATCACTTCAATTAATTATAGTTACGAATTTTAAATGATTAATAAAAATTGAGATTTTATAATGAATAAATATATAAAATATAGATACACTGATAAAATAAATAAAATGGAACTAAATTCATTAATAAAGGAAGATAAAATTATAGAAAATGAAATAAAAATATTATAATTTAAGTAATTAATTTAATTAATTATAATAATCTTAATTGTACAAAAATGATTGTCCAAATCATTTTTAAAAAAGAAACGATACAAATTACAAAAAATCAAGATGGAGATTAGAGACTGGAGACTAGAGAGGGTACTAATAGAGACTAGATAGACTATGAGAGTAACTAATTAGTGTAGTTGATCGTCAATAGTTTACATCACTTATTATGTATATACAAACATTATATTCAGTAATGTAATATTAAAATTAAATGGATATTAATGACATGGTAATAATTAATTAATAATTAAATATACTTTCATCTTCCAATATTTTAACAAAATAATGTCCACTTGATTAATGAATATAACTAGTCACCTCTACATTAGTATTTGTGGTTGTATTAATATACAAATTTTAAAATAATATTAAGTAAGATAATATAAAAATAGAGGAAATTGATATATAAAAAAGAAAATAATTTATCCTCGATATCTTTGTCATCTAATCAACTTTGGGCACACATAAGGGCTTTCATAGCATGAGGATAAAGTCCAGTGCGATGAGGACTAATAACTTGACCACTAATGTGAAAAGCAGACTTCAAAGCAACAGTAGATGATGGAATTGTTAATAGGTCTTATGTAATTACTTGCATAATCGTGCACACCTTCAACTTTGGCCACACAATATTATGTCAAATATTTATCTAATTATATCATATTGTTTGAAGTCTTAGCTCTTTTTTCTTTCATAAAATTTGAAAGTGAAAGTAACAAACTGCTTTTAGAAGATGAGCCCAAATTTGAAACTGAAGTCGGAGTTCAACAACTTGAACTACTACGATCCTGATCATGAATTTTGTCCATTATGTGTTGATAATCATTAAACAAATCATACCATAATAGTTTAATGACATCTAGATGGTCTTGGGCTCGATCACCATTCAGTTACATTATTAAATAATTCCAACTTCGTACAAAGTTCTCTAGCTAACCTCTATTGGTTTTCTATAGGCATGCGGGTGTACTGAGAATCTCTTTGTCTCAACCTAGATTAACTTATTGGTCAACTCTAACATCTTGAAGGTTGAGTTTCATATAGTTGGACAATCTAAAACCAACATCTTTGTACTTGAAATGCATATATATCATGTAGTTTCTTCAAATTTCTCACCTTTTTTTAGGTTTTGCACTCCAATATACCACACTATTTCAAATTAAATATATTTCTTCCTTTATGATATCCAATCCATCTTTCACAATCAAGTTCATAATATATATAAAACAACGCATATAAAATAACCTGCCACCATCCAACAGGCAACTTTTCAATCATAGCATCATTCATATTACAATAGTCGACAGTTATGGTGGATAATTTGTTGTCGATATTAAAATCCATCAAGCAGTCTCCCAACAAGGTTGCCAACCTTTTACATATATGTGGTGCTGAGACCTAAATGAACTTATCATGTATAAATATTACTAGCATCAATCATAACAATAACGTAATGGAAAAGTGAACGATAACAATACTAAATAATATAAATTACCTTAAAATTTTATTGCTTAAAGTCTAATCATTGTCAACATAATATGTTGACAAAGCCATATAACCCTTTTTTTAGTTATCAGTTGTCCACATGTCTATTGTAATGGTAATTTATCCTTTAATGCTCGCCAATGTTCTTAAATTTTCTTTCTTTTTATCCTTGTATGTCTTCATAATGTCCTTCTTCAATGTATTTTGACTTGGAACTTTGAAGGTCAATTGGAGTGAGTTACAAAGCACCCTAGACTTTTGGTATTAATCATAAATAATGGATGGTCATCACCAATTATTATAGAAGCTATGAAAAACCTTGATCTATTGTTATCATGAGATGTTGTAGTCATTTCATTATTTTCTCTCATGAGGTTAGGGGTAAAAAATGTTTGACCTCTTAATATCATCTTCTTTATACAATACGAATCTAAATGTCTCTTTACGTGAGAGGTTCCACCTTTTAAACTCTCAACCAACATATTTTGACAATATTTACATTCGGTCTTTTCTACTTCTCTATCTATCTAGTCTTACTGAAGTGATTCCAAACTTCACTTTTGAATTGACTTTTGTTAAACTTCTATCTTCACTTAATAAGGGATTAACGTTTCCATTCTATCTTTGTTATTTGGCTACAATTATTTACTGAAGGAATATGCCCATCCATATGAAACAATCAATATTTAAATATATATGCTCTTCATAATCGTAATTGAATAACATTATGATTAATATATATATGTATTTTATAATCATAATCAGCGTCTTACACAGGTATGTAAGTGACCTTATAACTCACTGTGAGTTTTTGCAAACTTAGAGGTCATTTTCATGCCTGTGTAAGTAACCATGTAAGTTCACGAAAACATCTCGTCAATGAAGACAATTCAAAAAATTCCAATATTTTATAAAACATTGTGTATATTTTACCATGGTGGTGGGTAGGTGGCGAAGATAAAGCCAAAAAGGAGAGGAGAAGGGGGCATGGGCAGCTAGAGGCGAGCGGTGGTGAGGAGAAGGGCAAGGGTGGCTATGGTTGGAGGGGGAAGGGGTGGGCTAGGTGGTGACTGACGATTGGCACAATGAAAAGGTGGTGATTGCTGAAGGCTAATTGACTGATGACATATACGACAGTGACTAGTGAGAGAGAACAAGTGGTAAGAGACACATAGGGAGAGAACAAGTGGTAAGAGACACATAGAGAGAGAACAAACAATGAGAGATAAAGAGAGAAAGGTGGAGAGGAAGAAAATAAAAAATAAATCTAAAGCACAATGATGTCATTTAACTTAGTAAGAGACATAAGTGTAAAATGACATTGTTTTGCATGAGAAACAAAATGACAATGTTTTGCTTCATCTATTCAATTAAGTCAGTCAAACATTAATGGCCTAACATTTTTAGCACCATTGGGCTCGATGCTTAGTCAACCTAGGTCTATCTTGTTGACCATAGGTCAAGTTGGACCAGACTGGGTCGATTTTACCATCTTTAGTTACATGTATATATGTAATTATAGATACAATCAAATTATGCATGCAAATCTTTTTGCAATTTTTATTATTCTATTAATAGGCCAGGCTAGACCAGGCCAAGCTGGTTTTGTCATCCTTAGTCACATATATACAAGTAATTGTAGATACAATCAAATTGTGTATGCAAGCCTTTTGCTACTTTTATTATTATATGATGTATATAGCATTACAAGTTCACTAAATCAAATAATTAGCCTAAAAATGATAAATTGTTTTGGTTAATTATAAAAAAACACATTCAAATGCAAACATCTTCAAGCATAATGACAGAAAAAAAAACTTTAACAAAATCAATAGCTTTAGAAAGAGAAAAAATTTAGCTATAATGTCAACAATTATTTTTTTTAATCAACAATTGGTTTATATTAATATGTTATCGTATAATATTTAATCAAAATAGAAAAATAAAAATGTCGTACTTCTTCATTTGTATTTTATCAAACATTAAAGTTAAGTTTCATTTGATTATGAAAATTTTATAATAGAACTTATATTAATATAATTTAGTTTAAATAATAAATATAATATTCAAAAGGTTAGTTAAAAAATCCTAAACTTTCTACAATTTTTTAATAATAACTCAAAATTTGAAAAGTAAAAATTAAATATCCAAAATTTTAATTTTTTGCAAATATAGTTTGATGTTAGTATTTTTGTTAAAGGAGTAGACGTAGCAAACTACGTCACACATGTTTTTTGATATGTAAAATACCAGGCGTATAATAGATGTACAGATCATAATTTTGTAGATTTTTATTAATTAATATTAAATAAAACAATTAATTATTTATCTCAACCTTCAACCTATCATTTACAGCTCTCTCTCTCTCTCTCGACTTCCAAAGGGTACTTTATGTCTCTCACCATCTTTTCTCTACTCTAGTCTTCAGTGGCCTATCTACAAATAGGGGTTTAAGAGTTGTGAGAAAAACACAACTTTCACTGTATTTGGAACATGAAAAGGTGAACCAACACATAATTGAGGCAATATAAATAATTAGAAAACTTAAATTTTCAAAACAAGATATTGACGTAAAGAATATAGGAAGCTCTCTGCCTTCTCTGCTTTTCCTCTCTCTCCATTTTCTCTGCTTTATTACTTATTGAATTTCAAATTCAGACAGATTCTAAGTATTTATGTGGATTCACTAAATATAATATTAAAACAAATTACAATCAAGTACGATTAATCAGAAGGCAATTAGAATTAAATCAATATAATTTTCAAATATATTATATAAAATTTTCTGTTAACAATCTTATAGATACATTAACTAGAAAATGGAAAAAGCTATCCTCAGCCTGAAGGATTCACTCAATAAGAAGGAAATTGAATTATTAGACCTTCAACAACATGTGGGAAGTATAACTAAGGAAATTAATTAGTTGAGAGCAACCATTACCCTCCTTGAAAAACAACAACTATCTATTGATCAACTACCCAATGTACAACCAACCATCCAACCAATTACTCCTCAAGAAATTACCTAAATAACCTTACCTAACAGTTTCGAACATACTATTCAAACTACCAGTCTATTATCAAACCCATCTACACCTGTCTCCCAAAAAAAGACGATTTTAAAGAATCCAAAGTTTATGTCATATTCAATGGACCCATGGCTGGAATATATGATGAATGGTATAAGGCTATCGTCTATGTTACCGGTAAACCTCAATTATTCATCGAAGTTATACAAATCGTACTAAAGTAGAAAAAGCTTTAATTGAATTCAGAGAACCATCATTATAAACAAGCCCTGGAAAAACAACCACTAGGCTCCAAAATGAAAACCTTGGGAAAACCTAACAACTTGGAAAGAATAAATGTCATCCCTACCAAAGCTCTTGAGGAAGAAATGAAAAAGATTACTTCTAGACTCTTTTATGATTGTTTTCAAGCACTTAATGACTGGAAAGAAGAACAAAAAATATTCCTATATTATACCCAAAACTGTGGACAATATGGACCAAAAGTTATTATGTTTCTAGAAGCTGATGCACTCACTAGTTACCTTTTTTTCAAAGCGGGTTAATAGACATTATTTACTTAACCGATTTAAATATCCTTTCTGAGTTCCCAACAGGATTTGTCCTTACAGTCAAAAGCTACAAAGAAAGATTTGCTAAGGAAAGAGAGATTTTTATCAAAGTTTTCAGCAGTTATCCTATCTTCAAAAAAGTAGATAGTCTTAAGGAAACATAAGTACAACTATCATGAATAACATATGTTCAATTGGAATTAGCAATGACATTTATCCACCCATAGATGACCCTCCTAAGTATGATTTTGATTGGGATTTGATTAATCAAGTCAATCTACATTGAGTTGAAGGAGTTTACCAATAATGCGTAAAGATCACTCCAGAATCTTTAATCAAACAAAACTACAGAGGAGCAAATATGTTGATGACCTTAATGTATAAAACACCTATCTCTACTGAATCATTCCAGCTAATAAAACAACTTGAAGCATCTTTCTCAACCTTATCTAGAGTATTTAGTGAATTATTAGAACAGTGGAAGCAAGCTCTTTATCAACAATTGCATCAATATCAACAACATCAATGTCTAAAATGTCCCTCCACATCACAAAAAGAAAAAGATAAAAAGGATAGCTTGTCAATGGATATCATCATCGAAGAATAAAATCTTCAAAGGTTTTTAATAATGTAGGCCACTTGTCAGCCATTATCTTCAATTATGTGAAAGTAAGTAGGCCATTTGTAGGCCACTTGAACATTCAAAAGTAGATTCTGCTGTAATTTTTACTTTTTGGGTTTTGGATGCTACCTAGCACCCTTTTCTATATAATGTAGCCTTCGAGCATTGGTTGATATGAAAAAATAAACACTCAGTTATAATATCCCTATCCAGACTCTTACAATCTCGCTTTAGCCTAGGGATTGACATTCTAGAAAAAAAAAAGAGTGAAACATGTATGTTTAATTGTGTTTTTATCTTTTCATCATAATCATTGCATCCTCGATTCAATATATCATTTAGTTAATTCAATCCAATATATTTTTCTAGTATCATATTTCTGAATGCATGTTTGTGATGCTTGTAGATATATTCATCTATTAATAATACATACAGAAAGAAAACTTAAAAGTAGTTAGAAATGTATTAAAACTTTTACTAATAAATTTCTAGAATCAGTTAATGCCTCTCATGCACCCTTAATAAATTCCAAACATTTCTTAATAAACTTATAGAACAATATAATCAAGAAAAAGAAGGAATAAAATAACTTTATAAACAATTTCAAAAGCATTATAAAACTCATCTATGAATAATTGTTGTCTTATTTGTAATCAACTATATACAGAATTTATGCATTTAGACAATTTAGTCACTAAATCCATAGCATAAAAAATTATTATGAAAGAATATATAATTATTTACAAATCTGTAATAATAATAATGGATTAATACCTATTAAAGAAAAACTAGATATTGCCACTACTCTTTATAATTTATATAATCCATATTTAATATATAAACACAATGAAATAACATAACATCAAAGATTTTTCCATTAATATGACTGAAATAACTATGTATTTGAATAATAATATTTTAACATAGGTACCTTGGAATTAATCGAATCTACTAGCATTTTCCATATTAATACATTTTTATTAAATGAAAAACAAAAACAAAATTAAATCTTAAAGCTGGTCAAGATATTACATATCATCTAATAAAAAATATTATTTATTATGAAAAAATCATACATGAAACACCTATTAGAATAGATCAATGTAATGGACATATCTGAATAAGCTTAATAGATCAAGAGCAAATTTATAACCAATTACAAAAAATTCCTAAAGATAAAAGATATAAAATTGGATATATACATCTTTCAACAATTCAAATTTTATTAAAATCTACTTTTAAAGAAGGAATAGACTCTCTTATAAGAACGACTATAATTGACGAACGAATGACTAATTTAAAAGATTAACTAATTGGAATAATGAATGAAAATTTAGCCTATGGCAAAATAAAATTTAATACTCGTTTAAAATTAGGATTTCCTTTACAATCACACAATCTAGAAGAAACAATTACTATAGCTTCAGAGAAAATTTAGTGACACTTGGACAATATCCTTTTTCAATTACCTGTCAAATTAGTTATACTCTTACTAATTCTCATCATAACATTGAATTTAAAAATACAGATAAATTTTATATTGACCAATTATTTATTGTAGCAAAAGTGGGAACCAATCTAAGAATTAGTTTAAGAGAATTACCTGATATTAATTATCCTATTAAAATGCAAATTTTAGAATAAACTATTCCACGATTATCTTTATTTGAAAATAAAACTACCTACATAAAAAATTCCTTTAAGACCACAATCTTTTAGATTAGAAAAACCTATTAGATTTACTAAACCTGGGATATCACATAAAAAAGAAGAATTAAATGAAATAGAAGAAACAAGTCAAAAACAATTAGGAAATGAATTAGCTAATATTAAAAACCAACATCATGAATTATCAAGTCATCTTAAAAATACATTATGATTAGCACTAAACAATTATCTGAATTATTAAATAAACAAACCAATATTGAAATTCAATTAAAAGAAGTAATTACTATAACACAACCATTAATAGATAAAGGCCAAAATTCTCAGTCATTAAAGTTTAAAGAAATTCATAAAATATAAGAATCTTTAATTAAATGCTATGAAAAATTATTTAGAATAGTTTATCCAATAGACGAAAAACTTGAAAAAATAGAAAAGCTAGTAACAAAAATATTGAAACCAAAATTAACAAAATTGGTATAAGAGCCATCTAGCTCATCAAACATAAACTTAGTAAAACCACGGAGAATATATAACAAGATATAAAAAGTCAATTGGAAGAAATTACTTAGTTAGTTAATAAGCTAACGTTGGATAAAGAAAACAATTCTTTAAAATATGAATTTATAGAACCTATTACTAATCAAGATGAAGTAATTTATGGTTATGAATTCGACCAAGAAGTATATATGGAATAACCAAAATTAGTGGAACTACCTGAAACAAGTCAAAGTGGAGAAAAAAGAAATAGAGAAAATCAATCTAGGTATAACTGGAATTATAGACCTATAGATCAAAAGGAATTAAATTGTTTTGGATATTACAAAAGAGATAATAAGATATGGAAATTTTCTACAGATTATACACTAAAATTTATAATATTATGACCAGATGAAATCCTTAATTTATAATGTGTCTTATCTCGATAAAAAGTATTACTTGAATGATCTAATAGACTAGCAGTAGTCATTCAATTAAAAAACCTTTTGAAAGATTAATAAATATAAGTACTTTATGGAATTTTACTACCCATAAAACTACTGGCATAATATTAAGCTTTTTATTTGATAATGAAATACGAATAAAAAATACCACTAAGTTTCTTAATGCTATTGAACCAACAAAAGCTTTTCATATAGTTACTAACAAAATTTATAAAGAATTTGTTGAAAAAGATATAACCTCATATAGATAAGAAGTTGAAAATGAAGACGCGAATATATGACATCTGTTATTTGGAAGAATACATTTGTAAATTTTAAAAACTATTATAGATTAACTCGGACAGAACAAGAAATGTATATACAAATATTTATCAAAAAATTACCTTATTCGATAAACAAAACAGTAGAAGAATTATTCTTAATTAAACAACATGATAATTTAGTAGCTTATAATCTAGGTGGTGCTATTTCAGCAATAAAAGAAGTACTATCACAAAAATGCTTAGAAGTAAAATTATATAAAAAACTAAGACATAAAGATATTCATCTATGTTCTTCTAAATATTTAGAAGTATCTCAACAATATGGATGTGACTCTTTTATTTATCAAAAACAACGAAAACATAAATATAACAAATATAAATGACGAAAATATCCTACAAACAAGTGTAAGAAATTCCCATTTAAACCTTATAAAACAGAAAGGCTTGTAGACAATACAAACCAAAGAAAAAATAGTGTCCTCAAAATAAGAAAATATGTAAATGTTGGTTTTGTAAAGAAGAAGATCATTATGCAAACACATGTCCTCAAAGAAATTACAATAAATACAAAGAAAAATTAATATTTTAAATTCAGTATTTGAATATAATTTTTTTTTGAGGGGAAATATAATTTAGAACCTATTAGATCAGATTATGAAAGAGATCCAACAATTTTCTCATTATGTCATTAGGACTTCCAAACTTTAGAAATCTAAATATCACATTCATTCAAGTAATTATTCAGAATAAAAAAGTAATGCTTATATAAAAACAAGGGCTACTATTTGTATAGCATTTAAAATACTATTACATAATTGGAAAAAATTATTACTCTTCTAAGAATTAGTACGTGAAATATAAAAAGGTTTTATGGAGTCTCATATGCGTTACAATAAAATTTTATAAATTTCATAATTAAATGACATATACCACTTTTTTTTATTAGTCGATAACATTTTGTTTTATTGGTATAAACTTATAATCTATAACGTCAATTTGTTAAAATTAATATTAATAGTTGATTGGCTAATTCTTAATGTAAGTTCATGATGAATTAAACTTGAAATTTAATTAAATATTCTGTTTTAATTAATACAACTAAATCATTTACGTAATGAAACTTTAAATCTTTTAAAATAGAACTATAAAGTTACATTCGTTTTGCACAAAATTTTAGTCAGTCTTTCTTTTTAGTTTTGCATAATTTGGTAAATTAACCAGAGAAAGGAGCAAGTATTGTGTCCTCCTCCTCCCCATAAGGTTGACTAACCCTCCTCTCCTCTTCTTTAGGGGCCAATCTAATATAATTTGTGAATCAAAATTCGGTTTCAAGTCGACTCTTGCTTCCCCGTTCATTTTGGCTATCGTCAATCCTTTCTGGTGATCGGGGTGAGTTATTGAATTTCGATAAGATTTGTGTACTTTCTTATTTCTTTGCTTCCCTGTAATTTCAGTCCAGTGTTATATTTGGTTGATTCAATAAATAGCTCTCCGATTTTTGTATTTATATTGGATTTTTTTTTTTTTTGGGTGAAAGGCCGATTGCTGCTAGTTTCATAGTGAGAAAATGAGTCCCCAACAACCCTGCTACTTGCTCCGTGCGTTTCATTGTGTCAGAGCCTATTCTTCCAATTTTAGGGTTTTAGATAAAGATCTTTAATTTAATTTTCTATTGTTTAATATACCTCTAACCTGGGACCCTTCTTCTCACATGTTCAATGGTCCATCCAGTTTTAAAACATTAGAATTTAAGGTTTATCTCATTTGTTTTTCGTTCTTTGTTTCTGACATTTTGCATAACCTCTACCTTGCAGGTTCTGCAGCAATGAGCTCTTTCCTCTTGTAGAGCTCCTTTAAAGATTCGAGTTCTTTGTTTTTGTTTTCCTTGAATGAACTTTTCTGATTTTGAATCATCCGATTCTTATTCGACAATGAAGAGATTTGTATATATCAATGATGATGAATCACCAACCCAAGATCTTTATTGTGACAATCGCATATCAAATAGAAAATACACTTTGGTGAACTTTATTCCAAAGAATTTATGGGAGCAATTCAGGTAATTCTTTTTTTGTGCATATCCACAATATTTAATAATTGGACGTTATCTTATGACATCCGTCATTGATGGAACAACTTTTTCCCCTTCTACTTTCAGCCGGTTCATGAACCAGTATTTCTTGTTGATTGCCTGCCTTCAGCTTTGGCCACTAATTACTCCAGTAAATCCTGCCAGTACATGGGGTCCTTTAATTTTTATATTTGCAGTCTCAGCTACAAAAGAAGCTTGGGATGATTACAACAGATATCTCTCTGACAAAAAGGCAAATGAGAAAGAAGTTTGGGTTGTTAGACAGAGTGTTAAAAAACATGTAAGCAACCATCCATAGTGCTCCTTTTTTTCTTAAGCCAAATTATGCCATTCTCTGTTCCATTAGCTGGAGAAATGTAACTGAATAAGCAACAAGTTAAGTTGATTGAGCAGGAATTTTTAATCAACTCTGTGACTAGATTGGTTCTCATTCTAGCGACTATTTATTTTTAATCTTTAGAGTAATGTTCCAATCCTGTTGAACCTTATTATTTCTCTGATTAGTCACTGGTACAGTAAATTGATCAATTATTTAAGTTTGTAGATATGTCTCTATCACCATCCACTAGTAAAAGCCTTCTCTCCCTTGACCATAATTTTGCGAGTCATATAGTGAGATTGAGCAGCCATACTTCCTTTTTTTTCGTCTTGAAACTCTTTCCAAACTTTCAAAATTTTAGTTTATCTTTTTCTGTGGAAAAGGAACTCAGAGGAATGTTGTTTACATGAGGTTGACATGTATCATAGTAAAAGCACATACTCTAGAAATGGCGTCATAAATGCCTGAAATCTCAATGGTTATTCTGATCATGATGTGCGTATAAACGTTTGTATCATTTTAATGCTTTTGGCAACTCATCTTTGTTTTTGATGTTTAATTATTTTCCTC
>JANZLD010000002.1:29011519-29023052 GCA_026413575.1 Erythroxylum carthagenense | reverse complement strand
AGTAGAAGTAGTACAAGAATTAGAGAAGACAAGGCTAGACAACAATGTACTGTCAACTCTACTTATGGGTTTATGTTTTTCACAAAGATTCAAATAGCTACAGATTACAGTAGAATCAAAAGATTTGGCTGTAAGAAAGTACAATGTTCCTATTACAGCTCCCACAGCAATGAGTTTATTACTCTTCAGGTCCTGTATGAGACAATGGGAAGGAAAGAAAGTGAAATAAGTATCAGCACTATCAGCAAGTTTCTGCACTGATAATAGATTGAACTTAAAAGTAGGAAGGTATGGGACATGATTAAGAATGAGGTTGGGATGTAATTCAACATGACTAGTATGGGTAGCTATTTGAGTACTGGAATCAGGTAATTGCACTGACACACTATGTCTAAGTGGCTTACGATGCTTCATGATTTTATCATCACAACACATGTGATTAGACGCCCCTGTATCAATAATCTACATATTGCTACCAGAAATACTCAATGCATGTAATGCTGTATTCGTATAACCAGCACTACCTGCAAAAATAAAATTTGAGAATTCCTTTCCTGCACCTCCAGTCGTTGGTATCTTCCTACTGACAAGTTTGGCCAACTCCTGCTGCATAATCTGCATTTGCATCATCAACTGTCCAAGCTCCTTACCTTCAGAAGGGGATGATGTATCAAAAGGTGTCTCAGCCATTTCAGTAACCATGTTGGCATTTGCTCTCTTAGAACCAGAACCTTTCTTCTTCTTCAATTCCTCATACCATTCAGGATATCCATGAAGTTTAAAACAAGTCTCCCTGGTATGACCCGTACTATAGCAATGATCACATTGTTTATCAGATTTCTTTCCATACTCCTTCTTCCTACTACCAGCTTTATCATCTCCTTTGTTGGATCCAGAAGTTTTAGCAAATAAAACTATATCTGAATTCTCAGTAGAAAAATTCATATTTACTGCTCTCTGACTTTCCACCCTCAATACCATACTATAAGCACGATCAATATCTGGTGCTGGATCCAGATTCAGAATTTGGCTTCGAACATTATCAAAAGACCTATTCAAGCCCATTAGAAATTGAAGTAATTTGGACGCATCTGCCCTCTCCTTAAGCTTCACAGTCATTCTTGTACAACAAGAACATCCAGTACAGCCACACCCAGGTAAAGGCATAAGCCTATCAAACTCATCCCAGCACTGATTAAGCTTACTAAAATATTGAGTTACCGAATGGTTACCTTGTTCAGTAGACAACATCTCCCACTGAACTTGATACATTTGTGGAGTATTACTAACTCCAAATCTTTTCTCCAAAACCTCCCACAGATGCTTGGCACTAGGTGAATAAACAAAACTGTCACCCAAATCCTTAGAAATGGAATTACGAAGCCAAGATTTAATCATCGAGTCCACTTTCTTCCACTTCTTGTACCGAGTCGAGTCTGTAGGCGGTTCCAGAGTACCATCGACAAAACAGAGCTTATCCTTCGCTTCAAGAGCAGTCCTAATGGCTGTACTCCAACTGAAGTAGTTCGATCCAGTCAACGGCGTTAACACCAGCGCCATCCCTAGATGATCAGACGGTTGTAACATATACGGATCTTCATCTAGACATACACCATGTCGAGCACGAGTTTCAGGACAATCAGCCATGGAGAAACTGAAATACTTCAAAATCGCCTTTACCTTCTTGGAAAATAATAAATCGTTGCTTTCCTCGTATCAGAAGTAAGAAATCGCCATCATTTATCACTCGGAAGCAAGAAATCTCTTTTTCGCACCTTTCAAAGCAAGAACCCTAAAAGCTCTGATACCATGTACAATTTAGGAATGGCACGAAAAATAAGAAGTAAAGTGACTGAATAGTGTTTTTTTTTTCAGCTTGTTGTATCTGTAAAGCATATATACAAGTCTACTTAAAACCGTAACTATACAGCACTAACTACAAGTAACTAAATAATTAACTGAAAAAACAATTAACTGAAAACTAAGTATCTTTCACAAAATCCAATGATTTAGGGAACTAAATGAAATACTATAAAGATTTCATTAATTGTTCGGTGTTAACCTGGAAATATATATGCATGGCACGCATTAGAATTCTGCCAGCCTGGGAACTGCTTGTATTTAGTATATGAATGGTCAATCTAGCTTGGAAACTTGATAAAGTATACAAACAACCATAACCATGAGGAGGCTCATGGTCAATCTAGCTTGGAAACTTGATAAAGTATACAAACAACCATAACCATGAGGAGGCTCATGGTCAATCTAGCTTGGAAACTTGATAAAGTATACAAACAACCATAACCATGAGGAGGCTCATGGTCAATCTAGCTTGGAAACTTGATAAAGCATACAAACAACCATAACCATGAGGAGGCTCATGGTCAATCTAGCTTGGAAACTTGATAAAGTATACAAACAACCATAACCATGCATGAGGAGGCTCATGGTCAATCTAGCTTGGAAACTTGATAAAGTATACAAACAACCATAACCATGAGGAGGCTCAGAAATCACCTCCGCTCCTGATGGCTAGCTATCTTGACGGTGGCATTGATGAGATCATGAGATATGGATTTTATTTGGTCATTTTGGGTGATGGTTTGATAATGGAAAGTGGGAATCACCACTGGGGACAAGGTAGCCGCTAAGACTTAAAGAAGTTTAAGCGTCTGAATTCAAGGTGTTATTCCTGAGAATTGGTTACAGCAAATTAAAAGCTTTTGCGGATGGATCGTAAGAAGTGTATGGGTACATATATATTTAGAGCAATCCTTACATCAGGCCAAAGTTTTAAAGTATCTACAAGTACGAAACAATAAGAGACAAATTTCTAGGTCACCCACCTCAGTTATCTTGAAGAGACAATTTTCAGTCTTGTATGAACCGAATTCGTTGTTGACCACAGCTGCTTTTGTCATGTACTATCTTTTTATTAAACAACATAAATCCAAAGGCTTAATTTATACTTTGTTGTCAAGAACGAGACAGCTCATTGTGTATTTTCCTAAACTCTGGAATTCTTTTCCCTAGTAAAAAACTAATGCTATCCGAGTGGACATTAAAGGAGAAAAAAGTAATAAACAGTTGAAAGCTACGGTGAGCAATGGAAGCTGTACCCTCCTCAACAGTAATGGAATATTCTTCATCTTACGAGTATTACTCCCTTGATGTTATCTTACAGTTAAGGCTAAAATCTCAAATTGAGGCATAACGTTTTTTAGTTTGATCAGTTTAGAATTTAATATTGGAACTTGCTTAACGAAGGTCTAAATTTTCATGAGCCTGTTTAATTTAAAGCTTTTTTGGATAGAAATTAAGAAGTGTCATATATGCATCGTTTCTATATATAAAAGTCTATTTACAGAGGCTAGGTGGATTTTAAAAGCCATGTGTAGATTTTAGAAACAAAAGAAAAATATTAAAACTTTTTCATACTAAACTTATTAGACTCTCATTCATCATCAAATCTTCCCATCTCAACCTGAACTGTGAAGACCCTTTTGGAAGTTGAAGCTTTTGCTTTAATGGCTGATGACATGAAGTTTGTTGCTTCCCAATTATAGCGGCTCCACAGATCTTTTAGTTTGTAGCTTCTAATTTTAAGATTTTGATTGTTATATATTAAAATACATAGAAAAGAGGAATAAGAATCCTTGCACCTTCTGTTCAAGTTCATAACCAATTGAGAAGATGGTGATTCTTAGAGTTCCTAGATGATTGATCTTTACCTTCACTTCAGATTTACGTAAAGTTTTAATCACAAAATGCTCATCCGTTGTCAAAATAATTAGATCACCGAATTTCCCTAGCGAAGAGACTTCCCTTATTATGTCTTTCGTAAAAAACTTTATTTCATGTTTTTGTCTTTCTTTATTCCAAGAACATTTGCTTTTAAAAAATCAAGAAATGTCTCTGTATCGATAGATTTGAACTTGAAGGTGCAAATGTACTTCTTAAGGAACTCATCAAATACAGGTTTTCTGATATGAGCATTCCATTTCCATAGATAAATGCAATCGTAAGAATTTTATGATAAATTGATCTCCAAGTTTCGACCATAATTTATTAACATACCTGACGCTCAATCTAAAATAAAAATTGGAAACCTTTTTCATATGGAACTTGTTACACATCAACAGGGTCCACACCTTCTTGATTGGTTCTGAGCTTGGTGAACTCTAAATTGTCCACAAACCTTTCGATCTCCTCATTTAAACCCCTTCAACGAATTCCAGTATTTAGCGTAGCCTTGTCTTCTCCTTGCACAACCTCCACGATGCTCCTTTCAGCATATGTTGTAAAACCCTATAATCCTGATCATGATTTAGAAACTATAAACCGAAGTTGAAGACAAAAAAAGAAAGAAAGAATCGTCCTTCACCGTAGAACCTAGAAAGAAATATACTTCTTGCCTACAAGCTATTAAGAGATATTTGTTAGACATTTTTGTCCGTTGGGACAATTTTGTCTTTTTCTCCTCGCACCCCCCTCAAAATCAGTGTTGGGCACTTCGCTTCTAACACGAATTTCCGTTTTTATCCAATTCGGGTCACATCGTGAGCTTATCGGATCAAGTCGCCATTCGGATTCACCACAATTTCACGACAAAATAACAACATAATTAATCCTTCCAAATTCTTGTCATAAACCTTTCTTTTTTCTATTTCCTTTCCCTCTCCATCTCCATAGCTACGGACCATACTCCATTGACTAGGTACTCATTACACTTTATAAAGAATATCGTAAAAGATATAAATCTCTTTGATAGTTTAAGAATTAAAAAAATTAAATTTTAAAGCTTTTTAAAAGTTTTTTTTCCAATTTTTAAATTTCCATAAAATTCTTACTCTTGAATTTTGGTTAAAAATTAATGACAAACTATATGAAGTAAGAATATTAGACATATACTAACTAAATATCAATAATATGGTAATCTCACTCATTGTTTAAACCTGAACCAATTAAATTGATAATTAAGATAATTATAATAAATTATTAGATCAAGTCCGATTTAATAAGTTTGTTTTGAGTTTAAAAGTTAAATTGCATCGTCATATAAATAATATTTGATTAGTACAAGTGTGATATTCATAGCGCTTATATTTCATTGTTATTTTTTAATTGAAATATAAGAGAAGTAATTTTTCTAGAGAACTGAAAATTAGAAAGAGTTATTTTCAAGAACTTTACCTTTTTTGTGTTTTTATTAATTATATAAAAATTTATTTAAATCTTGAGAGAAGTCTTTGTTAATCTTTAATAATACCTAAGAAGAGGGAGGGTAAATTGGATGGTAAAATTTAAACAAAATATTTCGTTACTTAATGTGTTAATGTGCATATATAAATTATAAAGAAAGAAAATAAAGAAATAAAGTAATAAGATTTAATAGCAAATATAAGCGACAATATAGTAGTTTGCAAACAACCCTTAACTACTATTTTTGAAATTTCAGTATAACTCTTTTTTTAAGATGAAGAATAACTTTTGTTCCCCTTTTCTCCACAAAGATAAATGCTTTTACAATCTTCCTTTATAATAAAGAGGAACCTTAATATTACTTGAAACCCCCCCAAATTCAATAAACATAACCTAATAAATATTTATAATTTAAAATATTGATAAGAAGTGATTAGGTTATATTAATTAAACTTATCTATTTTATTTTGGGTTAATTTTGGTGCGTAATTGGTAAAATTGATGTTTGATTTATTTTAAGAGGTGAAAAATAGAGATTAGATCAAATTTGCACTACAACAAAGTTGATATTTGATTATGAAAAAAAAAAAACGTAGCTAAATGTTTTTAAAATGTCACCTATAATTTTTAGCTACATTCCTACTTTGTCACACAAAACGTTGGCAAATCTCCATTGCTAAAAACATAAGTGACATTTTCAGAAATCATAGCCAATAGTTTTTGGATGCATTTTTTATAGCTAAACATTATTAGCTACGTTTTTAGAAACATAATCAAATGTTTTTAGGTACATATTTAATTAAAACATAGCCAAATCTTTTTAATTTATTTGCCACGTTTTACATAATGTAGTCAAATATTATTTAATATGTTTTTAGTAATGTTGCGATATGTTATTTGTGACATTTTAAATCCATATTATTAAACAATCTATTTTGTATATAATGTATTATTATATTTTTAATTGTGAATTTATTATACAAGTAAATCGTATAAACATATTATTAATTCAAAATATCAAGCATTGTGTATAAAAATAAAATTATATAAATATCATTAAATTATACCAATATTCTTCCTATAAAATAGCTATTAATGATAACTTTAACAATTCTTATAGACAAAATAATAAATAAAGAAACCAGTTTATAAATTATCAATTCTCATATTACAAAAATATCATAGTTTAACTATAACGATTACCTAGTGTTGTTCATGCCAATGAGCATGTAATCATCCAAAAAGCTTAGTTAAAATATACTAAAAATATTATAAGTATTGAAATAATAAATATTTGATTCTAATTAAAGCAAACATCACATAACTTTACCATTCACAATATAATCATTCATCATTGGCATCTTCATCAATTTTGTAATTCGAAGAAAAAAAAGTATTAAATTTAAATTGTAATACATATAGGAATTAAAAGAGAAAAGTATAGGAGATAGAATTAAGACCCTTCGCTTTCCTCTTCATTTCCATCATAATTCGAGCCAAGTAAATAACATATAATGTTTTGCTAATTTTGTTCTAGTTTCTTGTCCTTTAATTACTTCAGCTTGTAATGCAATCTTAAGCTTATTGTTTTCCTCTTGAAGATGTGAATGATTGTCTTATTTGTTGAGGTTGAAACATTTGGCTTAGGGCCATAGCCAAGACTTTTCACGAAGCCAGAATATGTACCAAGGATGGTATCACAAATGCTTTCTGCACTAAGCTCATTCCCCCTCAAACTTAGATTTCTCTAATAACTCTTGCATCTTATTCTAAAATTAAAAAAAGAAAACTAATATTTGATCCAAATATTCCTACTTATTACTATATTATTAAATGAACTAAAATATTAAATAAACTTTTATACTTACATAGTTGTTTTCTGCTTCTTTTGGCACCCATCCTTTAACTTCCTTATAATGAGTAAATTTTATATAATGTAATCCTATTATACTCTTGTCCATATAGTTCCTTCTCACTCTGTTTTATAAAAGAAAAATACAAAGCACAATAAATAAAGTAGTGTTTATGGATATAAATATAACTTGCAAACAAAGATCTTACATATTCATTTCGGACAACTATAAATGATTTTGACCATTGATTATGAGGTTTCATTTTTGTTCTACTGACTTTTGCGTTCTCACAATTATCCTAAAAAAAGAAAAATGATAACATAGTCCTTAAATCATCAAACAGGATTAATGGAAGAAAAGGTTAAGGTAAAGAAAACAAACCTGAACTTTCGGGTTAGCATAATAAGCACACAAACTATTATGATTTTCTTCAAAAATTCATTCGGGAATATGACTTTGAGCCTCTACATTAGAATGAAAATATGTATAATACTTATGCAGCTTGAAATAGCGATCCCTAGTCCTTTGTTTAAAAAATGAAGTAACACAGTTTGAAACATTTGGGTCTTAATATCCATAATATTCAATTCCAACTATGAACAATAAGTAAATTTCTCATTAATGTTTAAATCATTGTATTACATATAGCTAAATATTTTGAAAAATTACCGGAACTTTATCCAAAACATTTTCAAGAAAGTTGTATTCCTTTAAGTCCTTAACATATTTTAGACAAGGTAATTCTGTTCTTGTAATAATCCCCAACTCACTTGATAACTTTGCATATTGGATCTTATCTACAGGATGACCATGTTGAGTATTATTCTGTACTAATAACTTGTAATTCACTACAACATTCATTTGTTGAAATTCATAATCTCTAGTTTTACCTCTACCTCTTTTTCTAATATTGACATTAGAAGCTGGTAACAAATTAATAGTGATAATAAACTATTAGAATATTTAAATATATATTTGAGCATAAGTTTAGTTGAAGGTGTTAAAGATTAACAAACTTGTAATAGTTACTTCATTGTTGTTTGAGGCATAACGAAGTTATGTATGACTACTTTCATTGGTGTTTGAGGTAGAAAGTTGTTGTGGGCTAGGAATTGAATTGATGGCACCAACTAATTGATCTGGTTGAAGTTGCAGATCCCTCTATTCTATAATTTACATATTTGATACCTTCTTTCCTTTGTTTCTACTAGGTGCCATTATGTTAGATATCTATACAAAATATAAATGTTAGTAACATTACAATAAAACAAAAGAAAGAACACTTTTACGTTACATCCAATCATCATCATTCATTACACTTTTATATGCTATTCCTCGATCCATTTCTTTTCAATGATTTGATGATAAGTAATTCATGCACAATTCCATTCTTTCTACGCTCGGTTCAAACCAAGAAGACGGTAAATCCTCTCGTAGACTGAGCACTATTAATTGTATTAACATACATTCAATCATCAACATTAAGCGTACTAACAATATAAATGTTACCAACATTACATTTGAGACAATATAGAGTACTGTCATGTTACATCCAATCATCATAAAGATTCACAGACCTAAAGATCTCTCAACACTAGTAGAGGTAGATAGAGGATGTTGCTGACTGGCTTCATTGGTGGATGAAGTTGGGTGCTATTGTTGGATAAAGTTAGATTGATCAAATAAAATATCATTAAATGTTAATTACAAATGTTAACAAAAAAATGTACCAACTAAGACTCGTTTTCATTGTAACTACTACTTACATAATTTAAGCTAAGTATTTGTTTGACCATCTTTTCAAACTTAGCCAACTTTTGTTCAATACGGTCTAGCTTTTGTTTATTACGTTCTAACTTTTCTTCATTACGTTGTAACAAAACCTTAAGCCATCGATTCTCTTTTTGAAGCATCGTTACATATGCTAGCCCTGATGCTGATGAACAATTGCGTAAGTCCATACCCAAGACCTTTGACGTATCCTGATCTTGTACCATGGACGTTGTTGCAAATTTCATCTACATTTGGCTCATTTTTGTTAGATAATGATCTTTGTAACAACTCTTGCATCTTATTCTAAAATTTTAAAAACAAAGTCAATATTTAATTCAAATATTATTAGTTAGTACTACATAAATAAATAAACAAAATTTTATACTTATATAATTATTCTACGCTTCTTCAAACATCCAGTTTTCACTTTCCTTGTAATGTGACAGTTTGTATAATGTGATCCTATCACACTCTTCTCTATGTAGTTCCTTTTGACTCTGTTTTATGAATAAAAAGAATTGAAACACAATAAATAATATTGTATTTACTGATATAATTATAACTTCTAAACAAAGAACTTATAAATTCATTTCATGCAACAACAAATGATTTGGAGCCTTGGTTGTGAGGATTTATTCATTTTTCCTCTATTAACTTTGTCTTTTTCACACTTTTCCTAAATAAAGAAAGGGAATAGCCATTAAATTGTGTAACAAAATTAACTGAAGCAAATGTGAAGAGAAAGAAGACAAACCTTAACATTGGCAGAGTCTCAATAATCACACATTTGGCTCCAATTTTCTGGAGTCACCCATTCGGAAATAGGTCTCCTTGCCTATTTATCTGAAGAAAAATTTGTAGTATTTATGTGGTTGATAATGATGATCCTTGGCCGTTTGTTTCAACCGTGAACTCACATAGGTTGAAAATTTAAGGTTCTTGTTATCGACGATATTAAGCTTCATCTATGAACAAAAAGTAAAAGTGAAACTAGTCTTTAAATACATAAAAAATGCATAAAAATAAATAAATTGAAAAATTACCGAAACTTTGTCCAGAGTAAAGGCAAGGCTATTCAGTCCTAAAAATGACCCCTAACTTACTGGACAATTTTGTTAATTGGATCTTGTCAATAGGACGACCTTGCAAGGTGTTAATATGCACAGAAAACTTGATGTTCATTGCAACATTCATATGCATTGCAACTTAGAACCTTTAGTGATACCTTTACCTCTTTTCTGATGTTGATATTGGAACCTGACAAAAAAATAATGATACGAAAAACACATTAGAATGTAAATATATATTTAAGGATAATTGTAATTATAGGTGGTAAAGATTCATAGACCTAAAGATCTCTCAACACCAGTAGAGGTAGATAGAGGTTGTTGCTGACTGGCTTCATTGGTGGATGAAGTTGGTTGCTATTGTTGGATAGAGTAAGATTGATCAAATAAAATGCGATTAAATGTTAATTACAAATGTTAACAAAAAAATTACAAACTAAGACTTGTTTTCATCGTAACTACTACTTACATAATTTGAGCTAAGTATTTGTTTGATCGTCTTTTCAAACTTAGCCAACTTTCGTTCAGTACGGTCTAACTTTTGTTTATTGTGTTCTAAATTTTCTTCATTGCATTGTAAAAAAACCTTAAGCCACTGATTCTCTTCTTGAAGCGTCGTTACATATGCTAATCCTGATGAGGATGAACAATTGCTTAAGTCCATACCCAAGACCTTTGACATATCCTGATCTTGTACCAAGGATGTTGTTGTAAATTTTATCTACATTTGGCTCATTTCTGTTAGACAATGATCTTTGTAACAACTCTTGCATCTTATTCTAAAATTTAAAAAACAAAGTCAATATTTAATTCAAATATTAGTAGATAGTAATACATAAATAAATAAACTAAAAAATTAAACAAAATTTTATACTTACATAATTATTCTGCGCTTCTTCAGACGTAAAGCTTTCACTTTTCTTGTAATGTGTCAGTTTGTATAATGTGATCCTATTACACTCTTCTCCATGTAGTTCCTTTCGACTCTATTTTATGAATAAAAAGAATTGAAACACAATAAATAATAATGTATTTATTGATATAATTATAACTTCTAAACAAAGAACTTACAAATTCATTTCATGTAACAACAAATGATTTGGAGCCTTGGTTGTGAGGAGTTATTCATTTTTCCTCTATTAACCTTGACTTTTTCACACTTTTCCTAAATAAAGAAAGGTGATAGTCATTAAATTGTGTATCAAAATTAACTGAAGCAAAAGTGAAGAGAAAGAAGACAAACCTTAACATTGGCAGAGCCCCAATAATCACACAATTGGCTCTAATTTTCTGGAGTCACCTGTTCGAAAACATGTCTCCTTGCCTCTTTATCCAAATTTGTAGTATTTATGTAGTTGATAATGATGATCCTTGGCCTTTTGTTTCAACAGTGAATTCACATAGGTTGAAAATTCACGGTTCATGTTATCGACGATATTAAGCTTCATTTATGAACAAGTAAAAGTGAAACTAGTCTTTAAATATGTAAAATGTTAGCCCCAAAATATTTTTTTAATTAATTAAGCATGTTAGACTAATTAAGTAATTGAGTTAGCATTACTTGAGATGATAGAAATTAATATGATAGCATTAAATAGCATATGACATTGATTAGCATGTAATGGCATTAATGAGTTA
>JANZLD010000002.1:28968017-28992336 GCA_026413575.1 Erythroxylum carthagenense | reverse complement strand
TGCCGAGATATAATTTAATATCCCGAACCCGTCCCAATTACCAAAATACCCTTTCCTATAGGAGAGGGGATGTTACATATTTGATTAAAAATTTTAAGATTAGTTGTTAATAGACTCAAGGTCAACTACTAGCATACCATAAGAGTCTCCACTGTCTAATAAATCATTGAACCAATTGCATAACAAAAGATCAGTTTATTAAGGTTTAGGGGATTTGAACCTAAACACTAATAACTTGATTTTGGTAATCAACTTGTTTCATAATTCTCTGCTTGTCATTTATTTTATCTACTTAATTTTAGTTTCTTTAATTTAACCACAATCAATTCTTAGGCTAGATACTAGAATAACGGTAACTACTAGTACTCACCTGTCTTCATGGGATCGACCTGTACTTGTCAGTACTAGCTATAACTAGATTGTGCACTTGCGATCTAACAATATTGACCCTCACGAAATAAGTTCAATCATTTATACAAAGAGAAAAACTTAGAAGAAAGGACATCAGCCCTTGCTTCAACTATACGATCTTAGCATAGAATGTAAGGAGCATAAACTACCCAAATTAAAATTAGATGATATATGATTATTTGCAATAAAAAATTGTTTTTGTCTAATTGGATTAATAGAGATGAAAATCAAAGAGAACGAGCCTTAAAAAATGATTATTTGGCAAGAATTGGAATGTTCTATCTAACCAGCAATCATACCATAAGGGGAGAAATATTGTAGCTTGCAATATAGGAAGAGTAAATGTAAATCAAGTTGTGAGTTTTGATCAATTTATCCATTTGGTGGTTAATATAGATCGAGATCAAAATGCTTTTGAGTTCACTTTTATCTACACAGTCAATATTGAATGTATAAAGAAACCTACTTTGGAGGAATTTAACTAAGTTAAGCTCCTTAATACAAAGACCTTGGCTAGTGTTGGGGCATCTTAACAACATTTTTTTTCTTAAAAATTTTAAGAAGATAGATTGAGTAATAAGAGCATAAGATAACTTTAAATATTGTAGGAAAGTAGCTGAGCTCACTGAATTAAGATTTTATAGAGCTTATTTCATTTGAAGCAACAAATAAGAGGAAAGTTGATTTATCCAGGAAAAAAATGATTGATCTATTCAATATTCATAATTGAATAGAACTCTTCCCTAAAGATGAAATAGTGAGGGGAGAAAAAAAAAAAGAAATCTTAAAGTTTATGATTAATACTTAGAAAACCATTACTCCTTATTAAAATAAAGATCTAAGATGAACTGGTTAAGGGAAGGAGATAAGATCATTAGATATTTTTATGATATTATACTACAGAAAGAAAACCAATAAATATGCTCCTTAAAGAATAATTATTATGATATTGTGAAACCATTTAAGAACCAACTGAGCTAAAAGAGATGGCTTTCAATCACTTTAGTAATATCATCATTACCTTCAATAACACTTACAATATAGAAACACTAGATATTTTTATAATGTTATATTTTATAGAAAGAACACCAATAAAATGTGCTCCTTTAAGATAACTATGGTAAAACCATTTAGGGGAAACATAAGCTAAAAGAGATAGGTTTTAATCACATCAAGAATATCCTTAGTACCTCTAACAACACTTGCTCATCCTTTTAGGAGCTAAGAAATTTCATACCTAAGTCTCTATCTCAACAGCACAAGGAGGCACTATCAAATCCCTTTAATTATAAAGATCAAGTGTTGGACCCCGTTTCGGAGCCCAACATTAGACATGGGATTATTAAGCTTGAGCATGGAGGAAGGCTTAGAATTTGGAAATTTAAAAGAAAAATCCTTGGGAAGAAAAGGTGGGCTTCGCCGCGACGAAGGAGAAAACTTCAATGACTCTTTAAGTCAATTTCGCCGCGGTGAAGTCACCACAAGAAAAGCAGAATTTCCTTAGGGAGAATTACGCGAAAACCCCTGTAGTAGAACCGATAACCCAAAATTTCCTATCTCACTAAATGCCAACTTAAAAACCTTCAACCACCTTCATCAATTCACCCAAAAACAAAATGGATAAGAATCTAACCCCAAACAAGTTATCAAAATCTTAATCTCATTTCCATAATCAGATACTTTGCGAAAACAAGAAATATCATAGACAAACCCAAACACATATTTCATTAATATCAAAAGTAAGAGTTTTACAAGGCTTTAATGGTATCTCAAGCCACAAATACATCATTTGCTTCATAATACAAAAATATACTTGAAGTGCAGCTAAAGTCTTAAATTCTCAAAAATCTAACTCAAAAATACAAAAGTATGCCAATTCAAAGTGATGTTATAACTCTTGACCTACTCGATCTCTTGCTCATCACCTGAATAGGGGGAGGGGAAGAATGGGGGTGAGTTTAAAGCTCTTAGGTAATAATTTTATAACCAGTAACAAGCAAAAACCATTAAAATACTTATTTCTATTATATCAAAAATTCTCATTTAATCACAAACACATATATCTTAATTTCTCAACCAAATTCACAAAGTGCAAAACAAGTATGCATCAATCTTGTCAACATATCATGGGCACATAAGCATATCAAAATGGTTTGGAAGGTCTACAAACAGAACGAACTAACACATTCCCATATGGTACTGTGTAGTCGTGAACAGAACAAACTAACACAATCCCACATAATAGTTTTGTGTAATCGTAAACATGAGGGAGTCTATAAATGAGCTCCATGCCACTAGCGAGCAGACGGGAGAAGCCTTAAGTCTAAGTGCACTTGACATACAAAATGGACCAAACCAAACCCATATAATATATATCTCATAAGTTGTAAACTTGTTGCCCAAAATGACACATTTTCAAAACTTGATTTTTCAAATATAGAATCTTTTCAAAAATCATGTTCATATGCTTTTTATAATTCATCAACACAATATGCTCATACTAAACACATAACACTTGCTCAAAGAATTCAAAGAGTTATACTGTATGTTCATGAAATAGTTGGAATCATTTATTTCCATCATTTGAAAGAAAACATTAATTGCCTATTACTTAATTATAAAATCGTAACCCACCTTGAAATCCTTGCTTATGAAATTGGCTTAAGGATGTCTTTCTTCTTGCTCCTCTTGCCTCTCTTAATCCCCTTTTAGAATTCCTTGATTCCCTTTATCAAAGACAAAATTTCCAATTCAATAGGAATATAATTTGAGGACCCATATATTGCATATTCACTAAGATAAATTCTAAATACTCAGACTCTTCCAAAAGTCCCAACCTTCGGGTCATTTTTTCATGATCATTCCAATCAGATAAATGAAGAAATTTGATAACACTTCCTTCTATAAAATGTTCCTCATTGTCTTAAGTTTCTAATGACACCAAAATCATTCAATTTAGTTTAGTAATCTAAAAGTTATGCCATAATAATTTTCGGGATGTTTCTATACTAACACGACATTCTATATTCAACTTCCCTTCAAACATTTAGATCCTTAAAGACTTAATTAAAACTCCATTTCATCATACAAATTTTATCCCTATGTCTCTAGTTTACTCCAAATTGAAAATCACTCTATTTGGATAACTACACAAAAAGTTATGCCTAAAATACTAAAGCATGTTCTGTGTTGGAAAGTTGAGTTCGCCGCGACGAAACCCAAAAGTTTGCCATGGCTAGCTTGTCTAGAAACGCACTCCAAGAACATGTTTTTTGACATTATTCATCTTTTTACTTCCCATATTTCACATGTAACCCATCTTAACCCTAAACCATCCCTTTCATTTCATTTTCAACTTCATTTCAACCCAATATCATTTACAAATACGTCATGATCTATCTTTGATCATTAACCCTAAAAGAAAACACTTGCCTATATCATTCATCAACATCTTTCTACCCATATTCAACTTCATTTCAGTTTCATTTAACCAAACCCATGAAATTTATTGCATAACTTACTTGTTAAAGCTTCAAAATCTTCAAACTCTTCAAGAATCTCCAAACCTTAGCTTTTCTCTTCTTTTTCCTCTCCTTTCTCTTCTTCTCTTCGTTCACTCTCTCTTCTTCAATAAGCTAGCAATCTTTTTCTTCTTCTTCTACACTCTTAATAATCATCAAATGTCCCTTTTTCCCTCCAATATAAGCCTTATAACCTTTAGACTTAAGTGATCTTCCAAGAATGCCCCTTATGCATTCTTACTTCTTTAATTTAACTCACACCATACTATACTCTAACTTATTCTTATTTTCTTCATTTAATACTTCTAATTCCATCAACCTATGCTATAAATCCTCCTAACATTGAACATGCTAATTAAACTCTAAATAAAATGATTTATCTAGCAAGACCACAGAATTTATTCAAATCATGCTTAATAAAATAAAAAAATTAGGGTCCAACATTTATCCCCCTCTTAAAAGAATTTTGTCCTCGAAATTATTACCTGATTCATTGAAGAGTTGAGGATACTTCTCTTTCATGGCTTCTAATGGCTCCCACGTGCCCTCTTCTATATAATGGTTTCTCCATAAGACTTTCACTAGTTGAACCGTCTTGTTCCTGAGAACCTTTTCCTTGGTGTCCAAAATCTTAACTAGAGTCTCCTCATTACTCAGATCGTCTCTCAACTGAACCTCAGTGGTCTGAATGATGTGAGATGGATCCAATCTATAGCTCCTCAACATGGAAACATGAAAAATGTCATGTATCTATGGCATTTCTGGGGGCAACGTCAACCTATAGGCTAGTGGCCCAATCCTCTTAACAATCTTATAATCCTCTTAACAATCTCATAAGGACCCACATATCTTGGGTTCAATTTGCCCTTCTTTCCAAATCTCATTACTCCTTTGCAAGGAGATGTCTTAAGGAAAACCTTCTCACCAACTTCATACTCCATCTCTTTTCAGTGTGCATCGGTATAGCTCTTCATTCTATCCTGAGTTGCTTTAAGCTGCTGCTTGACTAAACTTACCTTGTCAACTGTCATCTGCAGTATCTCTGGCCCGATCAGTTTCCTTTCTCCTTCTTCATTCCAGCATGTCAAAGTTCTACACCTCCTTCCATACAATGCTTCATAAAGAGCCATCTGAATGCTCCAATGGTACAAATTATTGCAAGCAAATTCAACCAATGGCAAATGTCCATCTCAAGCTCCTTTAAAATCCATCACATATGCCCTGAACATTCCCTCAAGGATTTGAATGGTCCTCTCATATTAACCATCTGTCTGGGGGTGAAAAGTAGTGCTAAAATTTAATTTAGCTCCCAGAGTTTCTTGTAAGCTTCTCCAGAATCTTGAAGTGAACCGAGGATCCCTAATAGAAACTATAGAATTTGGAATCCTATGTAATCTTACTATCTCATCAATGTACTTCTTTGCTAGCACATGCAAAGAATCAGTCTGTTTAATTGCCAGAAAGTGGGATGACTTCGTCAAACGATCAATAATAACCCTATGGCATTAGGCTTCCTACTAGTCTTGGGCAAACCCATTAGAAAATCAATGGTTACTCTTTGTCACTTCCACTCAGGAATGGACAATGGCCTTAACTTGCCTGAAGGTGCCTGACGTTCAGCCTTGACTTGCTGACACACTAGACACTTATTTGCATATCCCTTTTCATTCTTTTCCACCAGAAATGCTCTCTTAAATCTCTGTACATCCTAGTGCTACTTGGGTGCATGGAATAAGGTGCATTGTGTGCCTCATCCAGTATCTCATCCTTCACCTCCTTGACATTTGGAATACAAAACCTTCTTCTTACAACCATGAGTCTATTATTCCTCACTACCACTTTAGACTTCTTACCATTCTGAATTTCTTCTCAGAGCTTGCTTAATTCTACATCTTAGGCTTGTAACTCCTTAATCTTCTTTCTAAGTATTGGTCTCACTCTGAAAGTAGCAAAAATACACTCAAGTTCCTCCTATTTCAAACATATTCTAAGCTTAGCCAACTCTTCTAATAAAGGTAGATAAACTATTTGAATATGGGCTATTGATAATTCCCTACTCAAAGCATCTGCTACTACATTTGCCTTTCCTGGATGATACTCAATCAATAAATCATAATCCTTGAGTAACTCAATCCACCTTCTCTATCTCAAATTCAGATCTTTCTAGCTCAGTAAGTACTTGAGACTTTTATAGTCAGTAAAGATCCTCGCCTAAACCCTATATAGATAATGCCTCCAAATTTTCAAGGCAAAGATCATTGCTACCAATTCTAAATCATTGGTTGGATAATTCAACTCATAAGGCTTCAATTGCTGTGAAGCATAAGCTATCACCCTGTCTCCCTGTATCAACACACAACCTAAACCCTTTCTTGAAGCATCACTGTACACTGTATAACCCTCATCTCTAGTAGGCAAAATCAAAACTGGGGCACTTGTTAATCTGCACTTAAGTTCCTCAAAGCTTTTCTAACATTCATCACTCTAGATAAACTTCTGATTCTTCCTTAATAATCGAGTCAGTGGAGTAGTTATTATGGAGAATCCTTCCACAAACCTCTTATAATAACTACTAGACCCAGAAAACTCCTCATCTCTATCACTGTCTTAGGTGCATGCCACTTTACCGCTGATTCAACCTTCCTCGAATCAACATGTACCCCATCTTTTGAAATCACATGATTAAGGAATATCACCTCGTGGAGCCAAACCTCACACTTGCTTAACTTAGCATATAGCTCCTTCTCCCTTAGTGTTTGTAATACTATTCTAAGATGTTCCTTATGTTCATCTTCACTCTTGGAATAAACTAGAATGTTATTGATAAACACTATGACAAACTGATCTAGATACTCCCTAAAGACCCTATTCATAAGATCCATAAAAGCAGCTAGAGCATTGATCAATCTAAAAGACATGACTAAAAACTTATAATGTCCATACCGTGTCCTGAAGGTTGTCTTATTTACATCAGAATCCCTAATTCTGAGCTAGTGATTACCTAACCTAAGATCAATTTTAGAAAATACCTTTGCTCCCTGCAGCTGGTCAAACAGATCATCGATTCACGGTAGAGGATACTTATTTTTAAAGGTCAACTTGTTGAGTCTTCGATAATCAATACACATCTGCCATGTTCCATCCTTCTTCTTAACAAACAAAACCGATGCTCCCTAAGGTGACGAACTCAATCTTATATACCTCTTCTCTAACAGTTCCTCTAATTGTTCCTTAAGCTCCTTCAACTCAACCGATGCCATTCTATAAGGTGGTATCGAAATAGGCGTGGTACTGGGAATCAAGTCAATGGCAAACTCGCTTTCCCTCACTAGCGGCAAACCAGGTAAGTCCTCTGGGAACACATTAGGAAATTCCCTTACAACTGAAAAATCCTCTAACCTCCCTTCATTCACATTAGTGTCCACAACATGCGCTAAGAAGGCTTCACACCCTTTTTCATCATCCTGTCAACTAACAAAGCCGAAATAATTCTTGGTGATGGTATTTTCCTGTCCCTCCTGAAAATCACCTTCTCACCATTGCCCAGATCAAATTCCAACTCCTTAAGGCCACAATCCAACTTTGCATGATATGTCTCTATAACATCCATTCCAAGTATAACATCTAACCCTTTTAGGTATAAAGGTAGTAAGTCCACTACCAGTCTAGTACCATCAATGAAGAGCACACAACTTTTGTATACTTAACTGATTACCACATTCCTCCCTAGAGGTGTACTAAAAAGCAAAGGACTATTCAAAGGCACTGAATTCACACTATGCAAAATCATGCTCGTAGAAACAAATGAATATGTGGAGCCAGAATCAATCAAAACATATACTTCATAATTAAATAACTGAGCCATACCTGTGACAACTTTAGGTGCGGCTACAGCTTCCTCCCTTGTCATGGCAAACACCTTGCTTGTGCTTGACCCCTTGGCCTTCCTAGAGGAATAGCCTGCCTTGTAGCTTTAAAGCTGCCCACCTCAGTGACTGGCCTGATTGCCATGTTTCTGCTCTCCTTGTGGCTTGCAACTGCGACCCCTCTTGCTTTGTACCTAGGGAGTATCTTTAATCATATGTCCCTTCTCCCTGCATTGAAAAGACGCTCTAAGTAACTTGAAGCACTCTCCTTTGTGAATCTTCCCACAATGCTCACATTGGGGGTTTGTGTACTTGCTCCTCTCCACCTTATTATTTCCTCCCACAATTGAGGCTTGCATAGAAACTATCCTTGATTGCTTATTCTTACTAGAGGTAGTACTCCCCACCTCACTCTGTGTGTGGAAGCTCTTTATATACCTCTCAGGCATTGAAACACTTATCCCCTTCTTAGAAGACTGCCCCTATTCTTCCTCTTCTTATTCACTTCATACTTGATATTCTCCAGTTTCTCAGCTTGAAGTGCAGCATCTATCAGTTGCTGGTAGTCACAGAAATTGTGGATCAAGACTTTCTCCTTGATCCCCAAATGAAGCCCTCCCTTAAACTTGGGCACATTTGTCTTCCTCATTCGCCACAATGTTGGTCGCATATCTAGAAAGCTATGTGAACTTCAACTTATACTCACTCACCTAATATCTCTCTATGTGAAATTTAGAAACTCCCTGGTCTTCTCTTGTACATAAACCCTCAAGAAGTACTTCCTCCTGAAAGCTTCCAAAAACTCTCTCTATGTCAGTATCATTAGTATGACTTGACTGTGGGCACTGATTCCCACCAATGAAGTGTATCCTCTTGCAATAAGCTAACTGCATAATCCAGCTTCTCTTCATCGGAGCACTTTATCTAATGCAAGACTCTCTCAGTCCTCTTCAACCATGCGTCAGCCTCTTCTGGATTCGTCGTACCATTGAAATCTATAGCTCCATACTTACGAAACTTATCGTACTGCCCACTCCTGTCTACTGGAACTTGCATCGGTACTTATGACGCTTAACCCATGACATATGAGAAAGCCTGAACGAAGGCTTGAAAGACCCGGGGATCCATGGGATTTGCTTGAGGCATCGATGGAGGCGGTGGAGGCACTTCCTATTGCATATTAGGTGCCTCAGAATTTGAAGCAGAATGTGTCTCTCCATCTTGCGGGACATAGGATTCATCCATGCTCTCTTAGCAAGAGTGAGATCGAGTCATAGCTCCTCGAGTTCTCTTTCGAGGTGGATATTCACTCCTTGAATATAAAACTATTGAAAACCTTTAGTTCATGCAAAACAATTTTCAAAGCATGCAAAACACTTCAAATCGTATAAAACGATTTCAAATCATGTGAAACAGTTTAAAACAATGCAAGTTATTCATTTAAAACAATGCACATTCATTTCATGCCTTAAACTACCCATTTCATGCCTAGGGTATTCCTAAACCTAGTCTTACACCTGGACCTAAACCTAGTCTCTTTGATACCACAATATGATGGACTTCGTATTCAGAGCCCAACATTGGACATGGGATCATGAAGCTTGAGCATTGAGGAAGGCTTAGAATTTGAAAATTTAAAAGAAAAATCCTTGGGAAGCTAAGGTGGGCTTTGTCATGGCGAACTGTGGTTTTGTCATGGTGAACATATGGGAGAGAACTTCAATGACCCTTCGGGTCAATTTTGTCGTGACGGCAAGTATAACTTCGTTGCGGCAAAGTCACCACGAGAAAAGCATAATAGAAAACCCCTGTAGCATAACCCATAACCCAAATTTTCCTATCTCACCAAATGCCAACTTAAAAACCTTCATCCACCTTCATCAATTCAACCCAAAAACAAAATGGATAAGAACCTAACCCTAAACAAGTTCTCAAAATCTTAATCTCATTTTCATAATCGGATACTTTGCAAAAACAAGAAAAATCATAGACAAACCCAAACACATATTTCATTAATATCAAAAGTAAGAGTTTTACAAGGCTTTAATAGCATTTCAAGCCACAAATACATCATTGCTTCAGAATCCAAAAATAAAAAATATACTTGAAATGCAGCTAAAGCCTTAAATTCCCAAAAATCTAACTTAAAATTACAAAAGTATACCAATTCGGAGTGATGCCGTAACTCTTGACCTATTTGATCTCTTGCTCATTACCTGAATAAGGGGGAAAGAATGGAGAAAGCTTATGGGTAACAATTTTATAACTAGTAATAAGCAAAAACCATTGAAATACTTATTTCTATTGTAACAAAAATTATCATTTAATCACAAACACGTATATCTCAATTTCTCAACCAAATTCAAAAAAGTGCAAAATAAGTATGCATCAATCTTGTCAATATATCATAGGCACATAAGCATATCAAAATGGTCTAGAAGGTCCATAAATTGAACGAACTAACACATTCTCGTATAATGGTCCTGTGTAGTTGTGAACAAAACAAACTAACACAGTCCCGTATAGTGATTTTATGCAGTCGTAAACATGAGGGAGTCCATGAAAGAGCTTCATGTCACTATCGGGTAGGCGGGAGAAGCCTTTAGTCTAAGTACACTTGATATACAAAATGGACCAAACCAAACCCACATAACATGTATCTCATAACTTGTAAACTTGTTGCCTAAATGACACATTTTTAAAACTTGATTTTTCAAACATAGAATCTTTTCAAAAATCATATTCATATGCTTTTCATAATTCATCAATACAATATGCTCATACTAAACACATAACACTTGCTTAAAGCATTCAAAGAGTTATAATGTATGTTCATGAAATAGTTGGAATCATTTATTTCCATCATTTAAAGGAAAACATTAATGGCCTATTACTTAATTATAAAACCGTAACCCACCTTGAAATCCTTCCTTATGAAATTGGCTGAAAGATGTATTTCCTCTTACTCTTCTTGCCTTTCTTGGTCCCCTTCTTGATTTCATTAATTCCCTTTATAAAAGACAAATATTCCCATTCAATAGGAATACAATTTGAGGACCCATATATTGCATATTTACTAAGATAAATTCTAAATACTCAAACTCTTCCAAAAGTTCCAACATTCGGGTCAATTTTTTGTGATCATTTCGATAAGGTAAATGAAGAAATTTGATAACACTTCCTTCTAGAAATTGTTTCTCATTTTCTTAAGTTTCTAATGACACCAAAATCATTCAATTTGGTTTAGCACTCTACAAGTTATGCCCCAATCATTTTCAGGCTGTTTCTATACTAACACAACATTCTATATTCAACTTCCATTCAAAAATTGAGATCCTTAGAAACTTAATTAAAACTCTATTTCATTAGACAAATTGTACCCTTATGCCTCTAGTTTACTCCAAATCAAAAGTCACTCCATCTGGATAACTACATAAAAAGTTATGTCTAAAATACTAAAACATGTTATGTGTTGGAAAGTCTGGGTTTCGCCGCAGCAAACTTGTCCTGAAACCCACTTCGAGAACATTTTTTCAACATTCTTCATCTTTTTACTTCCCATATTTTACATATAACCCATCTTAACCCTAAACCATCTCTTTCACTTCATTTTCAACTTCATTTCAACCCAATATCATTTACAAATACATCATAATGTATCTTTGATTATTAAAGAGAACACTTGCCTATATCATTCATCAACAACTTTCTACCTATATTCAACTTCATTTAAGTTTAATTTAACTAAACCTATGAAATTTAATGCATAACTTACTTGTTGAAGCTTCAAAATCTTCAAACTCTTCAAGAATCTCCAAACCCTAGCTTTTCTCTTCTTTTTCCTCTCCTTTCTCTTCTTCTCTTCATTTACTCTCTCTTCTTCAACAAGCCAGCAATCTTTTTCTTCTTCTTCTACACTCTTAATAATCATCAAATGTCCCTTTTGCCCTCCAATATAAGCCTTATAACCTTTAGACTTAAGTGGCCTTCTAAGAAGGCTCCTTATGCATTCTTACTTCTTCAATTTGACTCACACCATACTATACTCTAACTTAATCTTAATTTCTCCATTTAGTACTTCTAATTCCATCAATCCATGCTATAAATCCTCCTAACATTGAACATGCTAATTAAACTCCAAATAAAATAATTTATCTAGCAAGACCACAGAATTTATTCAAATCATGCTTAATAAAATAAAAAAATTCGGCGCCCAACATCAAGCAAGCTTTATTTATCAAGAACCTTGATAAAGCTTTAAGGCCAGATAGACTAAAAGTATGTTCTTCTAAAAGAGATGAAATTTGATAGGAGAATTAATAACCAAGACTATCATGGAATTCTTCATAAGTGATGAAATATTCAATGAGTTGAAGAAATACATATGTGTACCTAATTCCTAACATGTATAAACAACCTCTATGAATGATTTTATGATGATATCTTATTACATCATTATTAATAAGATTATATCTAAAATGCTTGCAATAAGATTCAAATATTTGATGAAAAGCTTTGTTGGAAGGGAGAAGCACCGAAGATAACCTCCTTTATGCTATGAGTTGCTCAAGAGCTATATAAGAAAGAAACCTTTAATAACTAGTTCTTTGAAGATTTACTTTAATAAGATATTAAATTTAGGAAGTTGGAGGTTCATAATTGGTTATTTAGCAACTTTTGGATTCCTAACTAAGTTTCTCATAGATTGAGAGTTGTTTATACACTCCCACATTTATAATTCTAATCAATAGAAAGGCTTGTAATGCCTATATAGTTGTTCAACTCTATCCTTTCTTATTATTCTTTATCCCTTCTCCTCTCCCTTCGTAATATTTTCAAATGAAATGTATTATTAATTAATTGAATTTTTTATTTTTTATTAGAGACATAAAAAGATGGTAGCTTTCTTTGTTTATCTAAATTCAATTAATAAGATTATTGAATCATCAAAATGACTTTGACATCTATTTTTTACTTTCTATTTAGGGCTCCGATGTATAAAGAAGACCTTACCATCTAAAAAGTAACCATATAATCGATGGAATCCACTATTTCTTTATCCATTTCTATTTATTGCTTATTTTTTATGTTTTTGTTTGATACTTAGGATCAATGCATTTTTTATTTTTTTAGAGGCGAAATGCCTTAAAAAAACATGATTGGAAGTTCATAATAGCAAAAGCTATTGGAATTTTTGTTTTGTACATTATTGGGGAGTCCAAATTATACCGAACTGATACTGAGTTTGTGTATTAATGTCCTTACTTTATTGATTACTCACAAGATTGAGCAACAAATATGTTTAAAATTTTCATCCCAAATGTAAGAGGTTAAGACTATTCAACTTTACATTTATAGATTATCTTCTACTACTTTGCGGATTTGATCTATATAAGAAGATTAATTGATTCCTTGTCTTATTTCACTAAGATCTTGGCTTTTTATAAACAATAACAAAAGTTATATATATGTTTTAATTGATCTAATGGACCTTACTAACTCATTCTATAGAATCTCTGGTCTAGGAAATCAAGAGCTTCCTTTTAAATGCTTAGGACCCTAATTATTTTAGAAAAAGAATGACTTATCAAAATTGTCAGCCACTCATCGATTCCATTAATAAAAGGATCAACCACTAGAATAATAAACTTTTATCTTATATAAGTAGATTACAACTCATCTTAGTTGTCATTAATAGTATACAAAATTATTGGTGCTATCATTTATTCATACTCTAGAAGTTGATTAAAGATTTAGAAAGAATAATTAAGAACCTTTTATAAACTATTCATTTGATAATAATTTAGGGACCAAAGTAAAATGGTTAAATATTTGTAGCTCAAAGGAAGAAGGATGCTTAGTAATCGACTTAACAAGGGTTATAAACAAAATACTTTTGATCAAACGAGTATGAAAGCTTTTTACAAATCCTAACTTAATATAGATAAAATGGAAACATAAATATATCATTAAGGATCAAATCTTTAAAAATATCAAAGGCAAGTGGACCAATCCATTGACTGTTATTTAAATATTAAAATTGAGGAGTCTAATGTCTAATAAAATCAAGGTTGATAAATGTTTAATGGACTATGTTTTTATTCCCATATTTAGTATATTTTTCTTGATTATTTGAGAGTTTTCATTGTTTTTGATATTTGTCTTGTTTCTAGTATATTTTTAGCTCTCAATTGCCTTCATAGATCAAAAGGAGAGAGAGTCAAAAAAATTCATAGCAAAAAATAAAAGAATCGGAACTATTTTAAAGGTACAGGCACGTGTGATAAAGTGCAGCTCGTGTAAGTAACATACACGGCCATGTAAGGAATCGTGGAATCGTGTAAGTCATTATGAACATATAAAGCTTCAAAGATGTTGTTTCAACCATGTGAAGACACATGCATGTGTAAGTAATATACATGCTTGTGTCTCATACCCGTGTAAGCTTTTGTGAGTGTGTAAATATGCTATTTTGAAGCTTTTTTAAGTACTCCATCACTTACATGACTGTGTAATTGACCATATATATGCCAAAAAAACCATAATTTTATATTATTAAAGGAAATTATGAAGAATAGACGAAAGAGTAGTAGTTAAAGTCAGAGTTAGACGCAAAGTTAGAGTTTGAAACACAATTTTGAACCATATATATATAATACTATTAAAGGAAATTATGAAGAATAGACGAACGAGCAGTAGTTAAAGTCAGAGTTAGAGGCAAGGTTAGAGTTTGAAACACAATTCTGAACCACAAACACACACACACACACATATATATATAAGTTTGTTTAATGCCTAGTATAATGAAACCTAAGTTGAGATTGATATTGTGATTTGATCTTTTATATATTGCATTTTGATTGATTAATTCATTGCAATTCAATTATGTGATTTAAATCTTGAATTCAATGTATAATTTCATGCAGTTAAGATGAGAAATTCTTTTGTATTAATAAAGTTGCCATAATTGGAAGAATTTGTATGCAAGCCTACAAATAGGTTGACATAAAATACCCAAGTTAGGATCAAAACTAATAATGAAATTCAAAAATCGATTAATGCAATCTTAGAATTTTAACTAGAAAGAAGTTTCAGTTAATTAATTGAGGATTAGTTGCTAATAGTCTAAAAAAAGATATTAATATAACCTAGGCATTTCTATGGTCAAACGATCAAATAATCAATTGTGATACCTTTTCCATATAAAAGGAAAGGAGTTTAAGAGTGTTCCAAAATGCTTATCAAATGATCTAGTAGTGCACCAATAACACCTTACAATTGATCACATAATGATCATAACTCGTAACATTCTATTGAAGTTAAGTCCTAGTTGAGCTTCCAATCAAAGTATCAACGAGTTGTGAATATTTATTTAGCACCAACTCATCAAACTTAACCACAATGTCAGTCTAACTGTGAACTATCCTTACATTGGCTAGCACGATAGAGTCTTAATAAAATAAAATTTTAAATTTTCTTTAATCTTTTGAAAATTTTACCATTTAATTTTTTATAAATCAATATGAGATTCATATCTTGTGTAACACATTATTGAATTAATAAAATATTATCTATTTAAACATTCATTTCATCATCATCATCATCACTTAGTCCGAAATTTCGCAATGAAGTAAGATCTGAGGAGGTCCGATAGTACGCAACCTTACCCCTACATAATGGAGAGGTTATTTTTGTGAATCCACATGCAAATAAGACAATATAAGAATAATGTAGAGAGATAAAATTAAGAAAATAGAATATCAATACAAGACAAAAAAGGTAATACGAAAATCAATAAAAGGATAAAAGTATAGGATAAATAACAACAACAACAATAATAATAATAATAGTGAAAATATTGATAAAAGAGAAGATTAAGTTAATAAATAAATAGAAAAAAACAAACCAAAACAAAAATAAAACAAAAAATTACTATTAATAATCAATAAAATAATAATAATCAAACTAATACCTGACAACAGTGATAGCATTTTCAGCAGTAGTGAACAATTTAGGCATGAAAGACATAAACGTAAATGAGAAGGTAATGTAGGAAAATAGTTAGAAGACTCAAAGCCCATGTAAGTACTTTGAACTAATAAGAAAAGGAAATAACAACCAATCGCATGAAATAATTATGTAAATAAAATTATAAGAAATACATAAATAAATAAGATATAACGAAGAGATATACCTAATGATGGCTAGACTTACAAATACTTGTTAAGCTGTCGACTGAAATTAAAGCGTAGCTATCCTAAAAGATCACACCTATTTGTCAGAATTCTTAGTACGTCCATTTTTAAGTACCAACAGCACATAAAAAAGATTGATGAATTAGCGTGCATCTATCAATAAATTCTCAGCGGCGCCATGTCAGGAGCTTGAGAAATCTAAGGGAGAGGATTTGCGTACAACTATCAATAGGCCTAATAAATCTAAGGGAGAAGACATGTGATGTGCCATACGAAAATTTTAGCACAATTTTCAACTGCTGCACGTGTAGCCAAATCCTCTCCTCCCCCTACCAACATGCTGGTTCTGGCTGAACAAGAGCCCCGTATAGAGCTTCGTAGGTGATCACCAGTTAGCTTTGTCCGTAACATTGTCACCCAAATAACGCTTGCAGCGCACTCAGCTTAGGTGATAAAAAGAGACCCAAAACGCAACTTTACAGATAACAAAATTGATCATAGCAGCAAATCTCAAAGAAGATGGGTAAACACAAGTCTCATACCGTATAGCAACTTACAAGTAAAAGTGAAATCAACACTTCAGACCAAAAACAAGGATGTACGGATATAACGGAAACAACACAAAAAAATGCCCTTACTATTTCCAGTAAAAGCTACGAACCCAGAAGAGAACTTGCAAAAGGGAGAAAACCATACCAATTAGAAATCGAAACAAGTAGCCAGTTAATGGAATATGAAAGTCCCAATAAACTTATGAGATTGACAACATAATTACTGCTACCAAGAAAAGAAGATAATGTATGTTACTTTTTTCAACATTTAATAACAAAGCATCATTTATTAGGAATATTTAAGGTTTTACGTTTGATTTATATTAATATCATTGTTATATGGTCCCATTATAATTATCTCTTCACAAGTTTAACACTATTAATTTTATCACAAAAATGTATTTAACATCTATTAAATAAATTATTTTTTGAAAGGAAAAAACATCAATGCGTGTCAAGTCATTTTAGTTACTATTTCCAAAAAAAAAAGGTCATTTTAGTTATTTATAAAGCATTAACATCAACTACTCTTACAAAAAACAGAGTATATTGTAATCCCTACAAATATTTGGATAAAGTTTTTTGTTTGGGGTTTTGAGAAATTTTCAAAATTTTAAAATTGAAAATTTGAGATAAAATGCTTTCTAATTTTTAATATTCTAAAAAGTATCTTATCTTAAAATTCAGTTAAAATAATGATGAAACGCACGTGATGTAAGTATCGTCTATAGATTGATCAAAATTTACTAACATAATAACTTAACTTTTGTATTTGATCCGAACTAGGCTTACATAAATAATTTAAGATAATTATTAGTTTCAGTTATATTTAGTTAGTTCAATTTTAAGTTAAAAATCGAATTGAATCATTTTATAAGCAATATTTGATTGATTTATATATTTATTGGGTCATTTTTTATTTAAGTATAAGAAAAGATGTTTTAAGAAGAAGAAAGAAAACTATAAAATTTTTAGAAGTTTTAAAAATTTATCTAAAATTTAATTAAGTTCCTATCTTTTACCTTTAAATATTTGTTTGATACTTTTATTTAAACACAAATAATATTTGGACGCGAGTTGTCAAGTCTTAAAATAGATCAAACTCTTAGATATTTGTTCGGACATAAAAGAAGAAATCTAACAAAACGATGCCTTGGACCGCACGTGGTCCAGAAGGACGATTCAAGTTTGATCTTGTTAATGGGGGAAAACCATAGGCAAAAACGCCAAAAGAAGATGAGATAAAAAGGCCAAGTCTACAGAAACTAACTTAACCAATTGTATTTTCAATTTTATAGTGACTTTACATAACGAGATTAACTATTACCGAGAGAGGGAGAGAGAGAGAGAGAGAGCTCAAGTCCCAAGTCCCGACAGAGAAATTAAGCAAAAGACAATAAGCTCTCCTCATCCCCCAAACCCTAATCTATTTATTACTGAAAGATCTCTCTCGATTTGAGGCTATTTTGCTTATCTTCTTTTTCCTTTTTTAAAAAAAAAAAAAACATGGTGAGTATTGTTTCTTTTGATGGATTGATCATTTATTCCGTTGTGCTTATCATTGTTCTATTTCTCTCTTTGTTTTGTTAATCTGGAAATTGAGAAGGAAACAGTTTCTTGTTAATTCCTCCAAAAAATAAATTGAAATTCGGTCGTCGTTTTTCTATTTGATATGGTGCAGTGTTTATTCGATTGTGGGAGTGTGTGCTAGGATTGAAGGATTTGTGGCCCAGTTTTCTGTTTAAAAGTTTTTTTCTTACAGTTTCAACCTTTGATTTCTTCCTTCCTAATTGCATGCTTGCGATGCTGGCATAGATTGTACTTCTTGTCTTTGTTTGGTTCTTGGGTAATGTTTTTGGTGTCATGTAATTATGTAGCCAACTTTCGGCAAGTTCGTTTTCAGTTCTAGTTTTTTGGTAGCCAATGCTTAGTATTGCTTTTACAATGAGATGGTTTCTTACCTGTCTTTCCATCATTTCCTCTTCTTATTCTTCTTTTTTTTCCTGAGTGTTTTCTTCTGTTTTCAGCATAAATTAAACAGAGGCAACCGCGACAAATTGCAACAGTTTATCAGCATAACTGGTGCAAGGTAAACCAATCTCTACACTTAATTTGTTATGCCCTTTGTATATGGTTGGCTTACTAGTCGATTTGTGGCACAATAGATGAATCTTATGACTTTCTTTCTTGTGAAATGTTCTTTGGATACGTATCCATCACCAAGGTTCCTAGTAGTTGTATCGTGTTTTGATACAATAAGCGCATGAAATCACTTTGTTATTTTTTTTCTGTTGACGAGTTTGTTTTTTCAACAGTACATTGGTTGACTAGAGGGTTATTTTTCATGTTAGAGTTGCAATCTCATTAAGGTTCGCCTTGATACACAAGTATTATGTATGAGATTAGTTTCTTATGGAGTTTACAATTCTTCTATCATCCAGTGGCTACGATTTTGTTTGTTATTTTTCCCTAATTTTCATAAATTGGAATCAATTGCATTTTGAGATACAATCTTGTATTGTGTATGTTAGTTGCATCTTGTGTTTTTAATTCACATGAGGAATTCATATAATTTAGGAAGTTGACTTTTTCTTCTCAAATGCAGTGAGAAAGCTGCTCTTCAAGCTTTGAAAGCTAGTGATTGGCATCTTGAAGGAGCATTTGATTATTTCTACAGTCAGCCCCAGATTAGAACACTTATTGATTCTAGACATTTGGAAGAGCTTTACAACAGATATAAAGGCTAGCTTCACTTCAACAATGACAATTATTTCTTTTTATATCTTTTCATAGCATTTAAAATTGGAGAATAGAAGGGTGTACTATAAGTAGTTGAGCTTTATAATACTTGATTTCCTTGCAAACTTTTTTATTGGTATTTTGTATTTTTGATGAGACATCATAAGAATGCATCTTGATTTACATAAAGAATTGGTTTAGCTATGTTAATATCCATAAGATATTATTATAAAAGGAATGAAGTATGATTGATTGTTATGCATTTATTGAGAAATATCTTTTCATAGCATTTAAAACTGAATCTTTATGAATCTTCAGCTTAGTTTAAATTATTTCTTTCAAATCAATTTATGATGCTGAAATTTACTTTGTTTCTTTTATATCTTGATACTTCTATGCATTGAAGATTTGGAGTCTGTTCATCTGATGAGCCATATATATTGAAGTACTTTCTTCATTTTTCTAATGCATCATTTAGGATATTTGTGAAGATTCATAGAGATATAGTTCTATGTAAGCTACTTCATGGAATGTTGGAATGGAATGTAGTTAAAAGGCTTTGACAAAAGTTCTGACTAAGTAATTTTTGTTCAAATGTGTGTGCAGATCCTTATGCTGATATGATTTTGGTTGATGGTATCACCCTCCTGTGTGATGACCTTCAGGCAAGTAACAATGCATATCCTTCATCAAAATTACTTGTAGTAATGGTTGTATGGCTGGGAAGTTCTGTATACAAATTGTGTCACACTTTGAGTTATCTTTATAATTTATGGAATTATCCATATGACCTGTTTGTGACCAGGCAAAGGGAATGGTATATGAAAAATTACTTTAACAATGAGTCCATGTCATTTACAAATCTTATGATCTTCATTCTGTACCTAAAATTGGCCCATAAAGTGGTGTTGAATGTATAAATTTGTTGATGTATCCATGCTGCATATGGAGGTGTTTTTTGATTTCAACTAATGCTTTAGTGTTTTGTTTTTTTTCAGGTCGATCCTCAAGATATAGTCATGGTATGCATGGATTTAAGAGCAGTGTTTCCTTTAATATATGCACATATTTGTTAACGGATTTTGTGCATATTTTAGCAATAACTTGTAAAATTCCAACTGAATCATCCATAATATTTTATAAGATGAATAAGGTCAGGCACTTTCTCTTTTTTACCTTCTGGATCTTGCGTCTGGAAATGCCTTTGATCCAACTATCTTGTCTTTGGATGATTTAGATTATTGAGGACTGCATGAGATTACGTTGTTAAGTTGATCCGCCTACTTTTTAAGTTACTTGTAGACAAAGGAAATAATGATTGCATTCTGAGAGGTCATTTAGGTTCCTTGAGTCTAGAGCTTGCCTTTGCATCAGATTTGTATTGCACCTTTCTATTGGCTTATATAAGTATCTTCAAATTGAGATGGGGTTGAGTTTTGGGTTTGCTAATGCTTTAAGCATGCTTTAAGAAAGAAAGGACATACCAAGCCATGACCTTTGAACAATTTAGCCCATTACTTTGGTACCTTTGCTGGGGCTATCACTTTGTCAAATTGGTGAATCTATCAACGACTATGAAATGAAGATGAACTTTCTGTGACATAGCGGAAGTAGTTAGGTAGGGATTTTAGGTCTGTGACATGGCGAATTAGGTAGAGATTTTAGGTTAATGTTGGGAAATATCCAGTTGGATATTTTCTCGATATGATTGACTCCTAAATAGTTAGGAGATCAGATATGATATTATGTACAAATATTAGGAGATTATGTAAAGATATTAGTTTCCTGGAATAGCCCTATCTATTTCTATATATACTTATATCTATGTACTGATGTAAATATCAAGTGAAATACAAACAATATAGAAATTCTGCATGGTATCAGAGCTATACTTGAAAATTAAAACTCTAGCCACTACCTTTGTCCCTCATACTACTCCCTGCTATGTCCCAAAAAACCCTAGTCGCCCCACCAGTGAGAATGTACATCTAGGGGAGAGGAAAGATTGGATATTTGACTGGTGACAAAAGGGAACCTATAGTAGAATATCCTACACACGGAATACGGGATGCAGAAAATTCTATGGTGATGACATGAATGGTAAATTCTATGGAGGAAGATATTAGCTCCAACTATATGTGTTATCACACAGCTAAGGAGCTATGGGACAACGTGAATCAAATGTATTCTGATTTGGGAAATCAGTCCCAAGTATATGAATTAACGCTCAAATTAGGTGAGATTTACCTAGGTGAGGATAGTGTTACTAAGTACTTTAATTCTCTGAAACATCTGTGGCAAGACTTAAGACTTATTTAATGACTATGAATGGAAATCCCCTGATGATTTTAACTATTTTTGGAAAACAGTAGAGGATAATCGAATTTTAAGTTCTTAATTGGACTTAATGTTGAGTTTGATGAGGTTAGAGGCAGGATTATTGGAAGTAAAACCACTCCCTACCATTGGAGAAGCCTTTGCAGAAGTTCGACGTGAAGAGAGCCGATGGTTTGTGATACTTGGTAAACGAAATACAACTATTGAAAACCTGCACTAGTTGTTGGGAACACTACTGGTCGTACTAGGAAGAATGAGGAAAAGTCTCGAGTTTGTTGTGACTATTGCAATAAAGCACGACATACCCGTGAAACATGCTGGAAACTTCACGGAAAGCCAGCCAATTGGAAGGGATCGCTTGAAGGGAGATTTAATAAAACTTCCTTTGGTGATTCAAGTGACTATGAATCACGGAAAATCCCATCAGTACATGAGGTGGATGCTGGATAGTTTTCACAAGGGCAAATTAACTACATTCTAAAATTTCTGAAACCCAAAACTGAATCCTCAAGTGCTCCTATTACCTTTGTGGCACAAACAAGGAGGGATTTTATTGCATTATTATGTACCTTTCCATATAATTCTACTCCTTGGATCATTGATTCAGGAGCATCTGATCATATTAACTATTCTTCTAACTTATTTCATACTTGTGACCCTTGTTTTGGTCATGAAAAAATTCGTATAGTTGATGGATCATTTTCTGCTGTAGCTGGTAAAGGTTCGGTAACTCTAACCTCAAATATCTACCTTAAATCTGTCCTACATTTTCCAAAACTAGCTTGTAATCTGTTGTCCTTAAGTAAACTAACCCATGACTCTAATTGTACCATTACCTTTTTTTGACTCATATTGTGTTTTTTAGGACCTAACTTCGAGGAAGATCATTGGCAGTGCTAAGTTGATAGATGGTCTCTACTACTTAGTCGATGATAACTTGAAGAATAAAGAAGCTCACGGTCTAAGTAGTATTCGTTCCACCCCTGCTAAAGAATAGATTTTACTTTGGCATAATAGATTAGGACGTCTTAATTTCTCTTACCTAAAAAGTATTTTCCATTTTATCTAAAATTCATAAGATTTCTTCTACAAAACCGTATCAACCATCCAAACCATTTTACTTAATTCATAGTGATGTTTGGGGTCCATCCTGTGTTAAAACTCTTATCAGGAAAAAAATAGTTTGTAACATTTATTGATGATCATAATCAGTTATGTTGGGTCTATTTAATACGTGAAAAATCTGAAGTTGCTTAAATCTTTCAAAACTTCTATACCATGTTGAAACTCAATTTCACACATGCATTGGTATACTTCACTCTGACAATGGTATTGAGTATTTTAATGAAGTCTTTGGGAAATTTTTTAAGTCTAAAGGCATTGTTCACCAATCTATGTTTGTTAACACTTCTCAACAAAATGGTATTGTCGAGAGGAAAAATAATCATTTAGTAGAAGTTGCTCGATCTATTATGTTTACAATGAATGTGCCAAAATACCTTTAGGGTGAGGTTGTTTTGATTGCTTCGTACTTAATTAATCGAATGCCTAGCCGTGTGCAACACCCTGAGATATGTTTAAACAATTCTTTCCTAAAAATAGACTTTATTCTACTCTTCCTCTTCGGGTATTTGGGTGTACTGCATATGTTCACAACTCAAATAAGGGAAACTCTAAAGAGCTGAAAAATATTCTTCATTGGGTATGCTCCTTGTCAACGAGGTTATTTACAATCCTTTAACTCAAAAAATGGTTGTCTCCATGGATGTCACATTCCTTGAACATAAAGGAAATTTTCTTCAGGGGGAGAACTCTAATGAAGCAGAAAATTTTTGGTTACTCCTAATCCTTTACCCATGGTCATTATTGATCACAATATAATTTCTGACAATGAAGCCAAAGATACTTCTTCAAATATGTCCATGCTAGAAAATCCAGATTCATTCACAGGGGAGAAATACTACGATCCACTCCTAAGGAACGGAATATTGAGCTTCGTGTTTATACTAAGAGGAAGACTCAATTAAGTAGAGAACAACATACAATGCACAGCCTCTCAAATCCCTTGAAGAAGGAACCTAGGAACAATTCAGGTAATCCTTATTCTACTCTACCCCTTATTGTGTCTAGTGATGATCAACACGTACCTACTGACCCACAAAGTATAACTAATATTCCTACTGATTTCCCTGCTGAAAATTGCATACGTATAGCATTTAGAAAAGGGAAACGGGCTTGCACCAATCATCCCATATCAAAGTATCTATCTTGTGGGAAACTATCACACACACTTAAATCATTTATCTCTAAAATCACTAATTTGTTTGTGCCAAGAAACGTTTAGGAAAAACTTTAAGATCCAGATTGGAGTTCAGCTGCTAGGGAAGAAGTAAATGCTCTTGAGAAGAACAAAACTTGGGAACTTGTGAACTCTCCTAGAGTTAAAAGTTTGGTAGACTAGAAGAACAAAACTTGGGAACTTGTGAACTCTCCTAGAGATAAAAGCTTGGTAGACTATTAAGTCTAAGGCTGATGGGAGTGTGGAAAGGTTGAAGGAAAGATTAGTTGCTAAGGGATTTACTCAAGCCTATAGCATTGACTATTAAGAGACATTTGCTCCTGTTGCAAAGGTAAATACAATTAGAGTATTACTATCCTTGGCTGTAATCTGTGAGTGGACTTTACATCAACTAGATGTA
>JANZLD010000002.1:28951283-28963099 GCA_026413575.1 Erythroxylum carthagenense | reverse complement strand
GATAGACTTCTAATCGTAATAAAAGATAAGACTCCTAATCGTAATAAGACTCCTAATGTGTTGGAGGTGTCGTATCACTTTGACCTATCAAAGGCTGCATTTGTGGGTAACATGATCACTTTCTTGCCTTTCTATTGGAAGGAGACGGTGTTATCTCTTCCTTTATAAGTAATATCCATGCCAAATTGCCATAGCCTTCCTAGGAGTACGTGGCTTGCATTCATGTCCAGCACATCACAATAAACATTAGCCTTGTAAGACTTTTCTATAGAAATAGGAACTTGAAATACTTCAGTTACTCTCAATGCTGGCCCATCAGTAAGTGGACCATTGGTGTGGGGATGAGGATGTTTCTCAGTAGGAAACTTCATATGATCTACCATCTTTCTTGCCACTAAATTCTCATCACTGCAATTGTGTACAGTTAAGTTGCACACCTTATTATTAACAGTGTAGAAGGATCTAAAAATGCTTCTCCTTTGTTGTGGCTCCTTGGTTTTAAATGAACAAAGTATCTTCCTTACCACTAGACTAACTCTGTCCTCGGCAAATTCTTCAACAAACTCCTCTTCTTCTTCTCCCTCTTCTTGAAGCTCTTCCAAATCTTCTTCACCTTCATTAAGGTAGTCTCCTTTTTTAACAACGTTGACCATCTTTCTCCCAGGACAATTTCTAGAGATATGTCCAGGCTTCCGACATTTATAACACGTCTATTTTTGGTGGATCATATGGGTTGGAATTGTTAGGAACTCCTCTACTGCTACTGCTACCTCCTTCAAAAGACTTCCTTTTGTCCACTCTTAGATCTTTAGGGATATTATTGATTTTCAATGTTTCAACTAATGCTTTCCCCTTTCCTACCACTTCATTTGGAATTTGTTGAGTTGATCTCCTAGGGCATTCAAACCTCTTAGGTTCCTTTTCCATCTTTTCAGCTCTCAAGGCCAATTGGTAGCCCTCCTCTATGTTCCAAATAGTGTGCATTCCAAGCCTTTCACTTATGGATGATCTTAGTCCTCTAAGATACCTTGAAACTTGCTGCATGTTGGATTCTTCAAGATTATTGCGTGTTGCTAGCCTCAAGAACTCAGAATGATACTCCTCCATACTCTTGGAACCTTGGATGCAACTTTGATAAAGATCAAATAAGTGCAACTTATAATCAGGGGGTAAAAATCTAAGGAAAAGGGCTTGTTTCAATTTCCTCGAAGATCCGATTGGTGATTTTCTGTTCCTCACCTGATTCTTTTGAAGATTACTCCTCCAAACTTTAGCACCACTTTTTAATTTATGGCCCACATTTCTCATTAGTTTATCATCTGTGACTTCCATCATCTCTTGAAAACTTTCCACCTCATCAATCCAATTAAGAAAGCCTTCAATGCTTAGATTTCCACTAAATTAAGGGACTTCAACTTTAATCTTGTAATTATCTTTACCCTTTTGGCCTCTTCTTGGTTGATCTTTGTCTAGAATTTCTTCATCCGAACTATCTTCCATAAGAGGCACCTGATTCTGGTCGTGAGCTCTCCTATTTTTTGCATTCCTTGGAAGATCAGGCCTGCCAATACGTTGAGGTTGAGGTAAACCTCTGCTTTGAGCTCCCTTAAGTGGTATTCCTCCATTATTTGCTTGATTAAAGCCCATAATGGTTAGAAGTTGATCCATACAAGTCGCTAATCCATTAATAGCCTCCAAAACTTCGTCAAATCTCTAGTCATCTCCTTGATCAGCCATGTATACCGGTTGGTCAGAATTGAAAGCGTTTGGTTTGACTTTTCTAGGTTTTGAGTGAATTTTCTGGGTTATAGAGGCTGGAAAATGAGCTGGAGGGTGTGGAACAGAACCAAAACTAAAAAAAGGCACCAGGAAAGAAATCTAGGAAAAATTTTATGGGTTGGTAGGGCTAGAAGATGGGCTGGAGGGTGTGGAACAAAAAAAAAAACTGAGGAAAGGCACTAGGAAAGAAATTCAGGAAAAACTGGATTTTAATGCTCTGATACCGACTAACACAGCGGTAGTAGTTAGGTTAATCTCGGAACCGAATCCAAGCATAAAACTTGGGATTTAATCAACAACAGGAAGACACTCCCTCAGGAAAATTTCCTGCAGAAGCTTTATTAAAATAATGTTTTTCAAGGTCCCTAAAACATCTATTAACCCTTCCTTTTATATCCCTAATGTGGTACATAAGAGTCCTAATTCTAGTGTGAAAAGGATTGATTGAAATCCTTTTCTAAAGCTAACTTATTTCTTTTCTTGCTGGACAACAAAACCTTCCTAACTAGGAAACTTAAAATAAAATAAAACATAAACAAATCCTAATGGATATACAACAACATAACAAATCCTTATCCTAATGGGTATGACAACATAAAAAATCCTTATGGGTTCAATCCTTTGTTATTATGTTGCATTAATTTCATAACTAATCCATATTGTAATGCATTTTTATCTTAGACTTGGAATTTAAGTTAAAAGAAATTATGTCTACTAAGTCTGCATGGCGTCCGATATTGATCATCATATTATATTCTACATCATCCATGAAATTTGATTTCAAATTGTCAACGCTGTTGTTGGATGTATTAGTAACATTTGTTTGTTAATTATTATTGCAGTTAGTTGTTTCATGGCATATGAAGGCCTCAACCATGTGCGAATTCTCCAAGCAAGAGTTTGTTGGAGGCTTACAAACACTAGGGTTTGTTCTTTTTCATATAAGTTATTTTTTGTTGTAGACTAGATTGGCATAGACCAAGTTAAGTGTTTTTTTAATGGAAATGAAATTTAAGTGGTGTTATTGATGGCAGGATAGATTCTGTGGAGAAGTTTCGTGAAAAGATTCCATTTATGCGCTCTGAACTCAAAGATGAGCGTATGTGCATCTTCCTTCAATTCTCAAACATTTTTGGATATTGATTGGGATTCTTTTTATGTATTTAATTTTAACTGGTGACTTTCTAACAACAAACCTAAGTTTGAACTTTATCTATGGATGATTTTGAATTCTTCTACAAATTCGTAACCTTTTATTAGTATGAAATGAAGCAACTATTTTTCGTTGCATACTTTCACAAATATTTTAACTTCAAATTAGCAACAGATAGGATTTCTAGTTTGCTCCTCAGCAACTTTTTTGTAACTATTCTTTTACACAACCTTAAAACATTATGGACAAAATATGTTATGGATGCGTGAATTGTTAACTGAAAAGGCTCTATGCAAATTTGCATGATCAATTGTGTTGCTATAATGGGTTCTTGAAGAATGAAAAGGATGGTGGTGGTCTAAGTATCTAAATAGCTTCTAAGTTTTTTTACTCAAAGGTCTTCCGAAATTTGTTGATTTTTATAATTAGATATTGCCCCTTATTATTGAAAAGATACTTGGCTTCTTTGATTGTTCAGAAAAGTTTCGTGATATCTACAACTTTGCTTTCGGCTGGGCCAAAGAAAAGGTAACAATTGTTACCCTCATAACTTAAAATCGTTGCACTTTTCCATGGTGATAACCTGCTTGTCTATTCATGCAGTTAAAGATACCTTTGCATGATATATGAGGGTGAGTCATATCATTTTCTTGTTTCTTAATGGAAAGCTTGCTTCTGAAGTTTGTCAGCTAAGCAATTTTAGAAACTTCCTAAAACAAATTCTCTATTTCTTGCATTATCAGTTGTTTATGGTAATTCGTTAGGTCTTCTTTTGTTTGTGTTATGAATTCTGTCTCTGGAGTAAAAACGGGTGCATCTGGCTATTGTGCGTCTTCAATTGTTAACTAGTTTTGGTTGTTCCTTCTTGTTATTTGTTTGTTTAGTTTGCATGGAGTAAAATGGGAAGACTTGTGAGGGATAGGAATTCTGTGTCTACTCTATAGCCAATTATGTTAAGTGAGCATTTGATGGGAAGAGATGTATTTGTTAGAGTTTGTTGGTTCTCTTTCTTGCTTATGGAAATGTTTTTTATACTCCAGTTACTTTCTTGTCGGGCTTTTAAGAGTAAGCTCATATTACTTGAGGAAAATCATTGCTAGCTTTAGCTTCTTGTTTGAAGTTCTGTTACAATTCTTGCAAATGTTAACATAATTTTCTGAATTGACTTTTGATTGAGCATACTCATTCAAACCTAGAATGGTTGAATGAAGTTGTTTATTACACCTATCGATCGTTTTACGAGGAGTTACGAGGAAGTTGTCAAGAAGAAATATAGTATAATGTTCTTACAGGGCGTGGAATTTTCAAATCCCTAGTCTGTTTATTAGGATTGACCGTTATGGCCCGACTTTGTCCGAAATCAACAGATCAGCCTCAAGTTGATGGGACTTGAGTTTGGGAATCGCTTGGCCCAGCTTGAAAGGCCTGCATTGACCTGAGCCAGGCCAACAAGACGTTGTTTTAGTAGCAGCCCATTGTGGTCGTCCATTACCATCCTTAATGTTTATTGCTGATGGGAGAAATCCCATCACTTAATCAATTCGGTGGAGGTTCCTAGGAGGGTTGCCATGCCTTAGGTTGGTTACATCCAACCAGTCTTGTTGTGAAGGATTGCATGGTGAGGTGGATGACCTTGGGAACTTAGAACATGGGGTTTTTATAGAAAGAAACTAAACCTTATTGTTTCTAAGATTTTACCCCACATTTGATGCATAATATTACCTTGATACCTAGTCTTTTGGTTTTTATTGGGGGGCATCATTTTGATTCAATGTACATTAAATTTTCTCCTTCTGTCTGCTGGCAATTCATCCAGTTCTCTATAGGAAAACGCTGAAAAACATTTCACTGTATCACGCACTGGAGACATGAGTGGCACTTAAAATAACTGTTGTATCTGCTGGATGCTTTTATTGAAATTTTAGATCTTTGATAATAATGATTTTTGTATTAACAAAGTGTAACCTTTGGACTTCTTTTTTTAACCTACCTACTTTGTTTATTGAGCTGGCTTAGAATTTCCTAGTTGTTTGAAATCAAGGAAAAACTGCAGCTCGACTTTTTTGTCTTCCTGTATCTTATGGGCTCCTGGGTTTGGGGGTACAGCTCAAATCTGTAGGGTATTTTGTTATTACTCACAGGCTCTTGTGTGGTTGCACTGAAATAGAAAAAACTTGTCCGCAAGTGTTCTTTCAGACAATATGCATCTCTTCTCAAGTTTTTCTTTTAAAATAAATAAATAGTTGTCTTAGCTGAACTGTTACTTATATTTACTATTTGCTAAAGCTCCTGGCAAATGCGTGGGTTTTAAGGAGGGGTGAGGTGTCAAAATTAGTAACGGTAGGGGGCAACCTATTTGAGGGGGCAAATTGGGTTTTTCCCGGTTGTCATTTGTATAGGGAATAACCTGAGTGCTACTACACGAAGGGTTGTAGTTCTCTTCCTCATATTATAGTGGCACTTGGGTGTAGGTGCTTCATCCAAACTACATTAAAATATTTTTTCTTGTCCTTTCCAACTCACCTGTGTGCTTGAGTGCTTATTCTGTCTTACTTACTATGCTATGTACTTGTCTGCTTCACCTAGTAGAACTTCAGGTGCAAGGCATCGATGCATCAATATTTTATATAATTTGTTAGTTCATTGAGCCATAATCAATATAGGATAACTCTGATATATCTTCATTGATTCAGGGTCAAAAATCTTTGGCATTGGATACAGCAATTGGCATGTGGCAATTGCTATTTGCGGAAAAGCAGTGGCCATTGGTTGATCATTGGTGCCAGTTCTTACAGGTATATTACAATCTTATTTTGGAGTATCTTGTACAAGTGAGATTTGTGTAAAATGGGTTATATGAGCAGTTTGCATGCTGCTGTTGACAATGGTTGTGTTGTGTGGACTTGGGGCTCAAAGAGTCAATAAAAGATAGTTCTACTTTTTCAAGTGTTGCATCTCTGTCCAATTTTGATAAATCATTGGGAAGCTTTTGTATGGTTGGGGTTTGAACTGTGGACACTATGGTAATTGATATATAATTTTGTTGTAATTTTTTCTATGTTACCGTGGACTGTGGTAATATATAAGTACTTCGTTTTTCCTTTATTTGAATCATACTCACACTTAGCACATTTATAAGTTTCAGTAAAAAATATCCCTTTGCTTAGTTGTCTATTTAATTTCTGTTGTTAGTTGCCAAGCCAGGTCTTCCAGGCAAGGGCTTAAGATATCTTGTACTATAAATAACACATGGCCTTACTTGGCTAAGAAACTCTAAGCAAGGGATGTTCAAATTGTTAACTAATAGAAATATGAGTTTTACTCAGCTGTTCAAAATTAGGTAATGCCTCTGTGTTTCTCGGAGAATTCCTCGTATCCTTTTTGTTGAGGTGCAAGAATCTGGAGAGGATTTGTTGGCCACTTCTGGGAGGACATATATGAGGTTGTTTGTTTTGGAAAATCACGCTCCTAACTGGACTACCTGGCGTTTGGATTTATGCCCTTATCAAAGTTCTTTTTTACAAATTTGTTCCAATGCGTGTAGGTTTGAGGGTTAGAATGCTGCCTTTGTTTCATTTGAGTACAATTGTTGGCCCCTCTTATGGTGATTTCTTTACACCAGTATAAGTTTTGCATTACATTAAAATATGTTGGATATGATGAAGCCCTGGATTGTCACAACTACATGAGTATGATCAGGTCTCTTTCTGTGAGAATATTTTCAGTTTTGTACTACAATATGATTTCACATTTCTGGAGAAGTTATTTGTACTGTTTATTTTATAGACTATCCTGTCAACTAAGTTTAATCAGATTAGAGTTGGTACATAAATGATCTTTGGATTTGTAAAATTCGGCTTTGTTTATTGGAATTGAATTTTTTGGTCCGTGCTTGTTTTACAAGTTATATTTCATTTGACAATGTTGCCAAAAATTTTTTAGGCTCGACATAATAAAGCCATTTCCAGGGACACTTGGTCTCAGCTGTTGGAATTTGCAAGGGTAAGGGGCAACATCAAAATAAAGCTTTTGCTTATTCTGCTTTATTTTAATTGTTGATTTCTGTACCATTGAAGTTACTGTCTGTCTTCCTGTACATTCTTACTCTGTAACATGCGAAGCTAAGTTGCAGGATGATTTATTATGATCAGAATAACAACACTGAAAAATAGCATTTCAGAAACAGGATTCTATTTTTGACAGTGAATGACTTCACAGAACTCAAAATACAAAAACTTTTAACCCTAGATTGGTTTGATATTTAGGAGTTTAGCTTTATGGTCGCCAATTAAGATGTCATGATAATTGATTGATAAATATCCACAAGCGCTGGAAATAGTGCGGAAATATTGGCTCTGTGCAGCTGGTAGTTTTATGAATAAGGACTCAACTTGGTACCAATTGAGCAACAATAGAGCTGGCTCACATAAGGCATTCTTACTACTGTTAATTACCCAAAGGGAAAGATGTTATAAATTATAAAGTTTAGTTTCTTGAAAAAAAACAAAAAGCAGAGTATTAGGGGTTCAGCTGTATATTTCAAAATTCTTTCACGTACTCCGTTTAGGAGTTGGAAACTACTGTAGTAGAAGTTGGAATAGCTTTTAATAGTGAGTATGGGAGCTAGAAGGTAGTTTGGGGTTTAAAGACAAGCACTAGTTAGGCAGATCAAATAGTTTCAAACATATAGTATCAACTTAAATCAATTGATTGGTGGATATCTAAAAGTGGTTTTGGTTTTTTTTCCTTGCAGACAGTGGATCCAGCATTATCTAATTATGATGCTGAAGGTGCTTGGCCCTATCTTATAGATGAGTTTGTGGAATATTTGAATGAGAATGGCATTATTCAGAAGAATCTGTCTAGTGATTGGAGCCAAAAACGATGATGGACTGCAGGAGCTCCTGATGACGGGGAGTGTACTAAACTTCTACTAGTGTGCTTGAACTGGATTTATTTTTTAAAAAGGGGACTTTGGAAATTATTGGAACTTGTGACCGTTTACATTTTTTATAAACTCAGGTATTGGTACGGAAAAGTCATTATCTTGTTTGATTACCACAAACTAGATTGACCGTTTTGTATTTGATTATAATTATGCTGCGTTGATCAGATTGTGCTGTCAAGAAAAATCCATTATAGTTCACGATTAGACTAGTGAAGAAACTCTGTTTGCCTGCTGTGTGGAATTCAAGATGAATGTTGCTGTCTGGTACGATCTTGTTAGAGTTCTGTGGTGCACTTGAGTCTTCTCTTCAGAATGCTGTAGGCGGCCGTGAAGGCTTTTAGATGTCAATATCGTACATCGTTGCTTTTTGTGATGCACGCTGCGGGTTAGTTGGCGTTGGTACAAGTCGTCAGTGCTTTTTGTGATACACGCTGCGGGTTGGTTGGCGTTGATACAAGTGAATATAAGCAAAAATGAGTACAAATAAATAATCCAGTGCAAATAATTGAATGGGATTGAGTTGCACGAACTTTTTAGGATCTTCAATTGCTAGAGCTGGTTTGAACCTACAATGTATTTGTGCGAATCAGTGGTTTGTTATATAATAGTTCTGGAAGACGAGTGTATATAGATTATTAGAATTATCTAGTACTTAAAATGTGTATTTTAAAGAGAGTCGGAAATTATTCCGAAAAAGATTCTAATAATAATTAAACTATTGTTTTACATAAATCTAGTACTAAATATGTTCATATTTTTAGTTTAAATAATCAACCTAATCATTAATGGTGTATAAATTAAGTCGCTCATTTTTTAGACATAATTAAACTGATCATTTGAGGGTTTAACCTATATTTTAATTATAACAAAATATGCTATTATTAGCTGAATTTAATTTGTCAAATATTAAGTTAAAGTGATTTAACAATTAAAATGAGTAAAATTAAGTACCAAATATAATTTAAGAGGGTATTAAAATAATTTAAGATAAATAAACCAAAAACAAGAAAATAAACCAAAAATAAGAAAGACAATTATTGTAATATCTTTTATAACATTATCTTCGTTATTTAAATAAATGAGGTTCAATTATAGTATGATCATTTACATGCTGACATGGTGAATAAATTCTTTTATAATTATGATAACATTTATTTTAAATTTTCGTTTAGTCTTCAATCAAATTATAATTATAGTATGATCATTTACATGCGTGACATGGTGAATAAATTCTTTTATGATTATGATAACATTTATTTTAAATTTTCGTTTAATCTTCAAACAAATTATAAGGAATTTTTATATAATTTTAAATCACATTTTTGTCAATTGAAAGTTGAAGTTTTTAACTATTTTCTACACGGGTTCAATATAATAGATCATTTGTCATTATGTAGATTTTCGATTAGTTGATGGACCACAATCAACTAGTAAGAGGGCTATGATCGACTAGCTGATGGTTAGAATAATTCTACACATAATAGGTGCATTATTATTGACAAGGATATTGGTCAGTCAAAGGATGTTCGACTAGTTGAGGGTACGTGATCGACTAACTGATCTTGCCTATAAACTAGTTGTTTTGTATGTCTAATGACTGTTTGAGTTTATTTTAAATATAAACAGACAAAATATGAGGTGTGGGATGATCAAGAAATAAAATCTTATATTGAGTGATTGAGATATCAATTGAATTGTTAGGGTTCTCTTTTACCAAAAGGAAGACTTCTTTTTGCCTATTGAAAAGACAATAGCGGATTCTCATACGAAGCTTGGAGAGCAAATATAGGTTAAAAGTTTATTTGATCAACTTACCATAAATTGATTTCATCTCTCTTTCCCTACTCTCCCCTAATATTATTGTGATTATCATCTATAGAATTGTCAAAATTTTTCATTATAAGAGGAGATTAATTTGTTAATTTTTAAATAGGCCAAACAATATACACTCGTAATTCAACGCTCTCTTACGTGTCATTCAAGAGCTAATAATTGGTATCAAAGCGGGTCTCATTCATTGCATAATATTTCTAATAAGATTTGAGTAAAAAAAAAACTTTAACACAACTTTGAGGACCAATATATTAATAATTTCTCATTTTTCAATAGAAACGATTACTTGCTTTAGAAAATTATAATAAAAGTTTCTCTTATAGCCAAAGATTTTGATTTAAAGGAGATTATAGAGAAGAGTGAGTTGTATGAGAATAAGAATAAGCTCATTTTCTTAAACAGTAAGGCAATGCACATTTTATTTTTTGCAATAAAATAAAAGTATGTTATCTCAAGTTTCATTGTGTCAAAATACTCATGACGTTTTATAAATACTTGATTTTTCATATCATGATGATTTCCATAAGATATTGATATTAATAATATCAATATTATAATATCATAAGGGAGTGAAAAGGAGAAAAAGGACCAAAGTAATAACATAACAATAAAGTATGTGGGATGATACAAGCAGTTTTGAAAACAAAGAATTAGATAATAAAGTATCTCATGTTTATTTCATGGAAAATGTGGATGAAGTACCTTCTAGCTTTGTCATTTACTAAGGTACCTAAAAAAATATACTCTAAGTAATTTCCTTAATTGTAATAATTATACAACTAAAAAATTATTTCTCTTGATCACACTGAAGAACATAGATTTAATATACGTTATCTAATACACATATGTATTCTTAAGCCTATTAAGATTCTTAATAACTATTTAATATTCCCAAATTCTTTTCTATAACTTGTATGTGATCTATTTATATTAAAAAATCTAAAATAGTTGATAGAAACAAAAATAGTTAGTATAATAGCTAGTGATAGTAGCATTGGTTTATTATTCTGCATATTAGTCAATCATTTTGGTATGTTGATCGAACTAATATGGTTATGAACTCAAGGCAAATACACACCAATTAATCACACTGTTATATTAGTCAACTAGTAAATCTAAAACCTTAATATTAGTAGTTCAAATCACCATATTAGTAGACCAAATTTCTTGAAACAAAAATTTCAAAGCTTCTCAAGTTCTTTCAAAGATTAAAACCCAATCCTTTGACAAAAACTTGATTTAAAACAATTTTAAAAGTCTGTTTAAGGATCAAAACATTTTCTTTAAAAGTATAAACAAATTTTATCTTAATTATAAAAGGATTTATGCATTAATATCCTATATGCAAATGATTAAGCCCCTAATTTATTGAAATGACTAAGATAAGGTTACAAAAAGAGTTACAATGATTTGATCAAATCCTAATGTGCTTAATGTTTCCTTGTTTTTAGTTTTTTGACATTTGTATGTCCTCCGCTTTAATCATTTTCCTCATCTTTTGATTTCTTAATTGATTCAATTAGTTTTTTTGGTCACTTTATTATTTTATTGAATTTCATTTTCACATAATAACTTCCTAATATCACTAAGGATAAGAAGATTAGTAGAAATATTTTTATTATCAAAACTATTAGAACCTCACTTGGTCCAATAATCTTTTTGTTTTTCATAATAACAAAATAATTGGTGATATTGGAGAAGATAAATGGCATTGAGTAAGTTTTCATTATGCTAAAGTAATATATAATTCATACTCTTCCTTCATTCATGCATTATAAATGTTCAAATTTCAATATCATAGTTTTCTCCCTCTTTCTAAAAACTATATCATATGGACAAAGAGCATGTAACATCCCGTTACTGTTAGCAAGGGTATTTTGGTAAATTGGGACAGACTGATAGGTTTCATGGCATTCACTGACTGAGCATGTTACTGGCCTCTAATTATAGAGGAACAAGTTTATTGCATATGCATTTATTCATAGGTACATGCATTCATGATTTTCCGGTAGTGAATTGTGAATTGGAACTGACTGAACTGACTGGATTGTGATTAATTGAGAAATTAGGAGTTATTGGGTTCAAATGACTGATTTAGAATAG
>JANZLD010000002.1:28576626-28590656 GCA_026413575.1 Erythroxylum carthagenense | reverse complement strand
TTAGGTAGAGGACGTAGGTCTTAGCACCGAACCTCTATAAAAACAGTGTTTGCTTTTCTTCCCTACTCTTTTCATTTGATTAATTTGATTGTTTCATGTGTATTAATTCCGTGTTTTTTTAGAACTCTGCGAAAAAGTTTAGACGATCTATTCAACCCCCTTCTAGATCGCTTTCATATCGTATGGTTCAAGCCAATGACAAGATCTAAAGCTAAAATGATGAAAAAACCATTAACTTTCTTATTTTAAGACATTAAGGCGAAAGATGCACACCTAAATTGTATCAGGGGTGTATGTATGCTAGACTAGCTTAAAATTATTATCATGATTCAAACATGTTAAAATCATGAAGATAATCATCCAACCTGCATTTTTTAAATCAATCCAGCCCGTTGAAGAGTAAAAACATTTTGAACTTTTGTGTTATTTTGAACTTTGAAAGTTAGGCGTAAGTTATTTGCTTTGTGAATTTGACATGCACAAATTAAGGTTTTATCAATGAAAAGTGTTAGCTCGTTTCTCTTAATAAGAATGAGGAGTTACAAGTTATAGGGATGTCATTAATTGAGTAGTTAAAATTTCTATTACATCAAAGCCGAATAAAATTTCTATTACATCAAAACCGAATGTTTTACTTTATCCTTACTTCTAAATTGTAAAATGAATGAATTTGAAGAACGTTAAACTGTTGAGCTTTTTGTGAGAGTTTTGTTTGTAATTTTTGTGTCCACATTGGAACTTGCCAAACTAGTTTAGTTTGTACCATTCAACACCTAAAATTTTTGTTTTCTTTTAAATTATCAAACTTGTTAAGTTTGTGGCATTTTAGAGTATTCAAAGTGTTGTTCTAATTACTTTATCATTAGTCCTTGATAGAGTAATTAGAATAGTTTGTTTCTAACTTTTAAACTTGAATTGTCCAGTTTTCCCTGAATATTGTATCCTCTGAATTTGCATTCCTTATGTAACTTTTTCTTATACGTTTTGGGGAACGTGGTTGTTAAACTAAAGATCTTTATTATGTGGTTCGATCCAATGACAAAATCTAAAGCTAAATTGTTGAAAAAAATCATTAACTTAAGAACTTTAAGACGTTAGGATAGAACATGCTCACCTAAATTGTACCAGGGGTATATGTATGCAAGAATAGCTTAAAATTATTAACATGATTCAAACATGTTAAAATCATGAAGATAATCATCCAACCTACATTTTTTGAATCAAACTAGCCTGTTGAAGAATAAAAACGTTTTGAACTTTTTGTGTTATTTTGAACTTAGAAGGCTGGGCTTGGGTGATTTGCTTTATGAATTTGACATGCACAAATTAAGGTTTTTATCATTATAAGGAGTTGGCTTGTGTCTCTTAAAAAGAATGAGGAGTTACAAGTTATAAGGATGTCATTAATTGAGCGGTTAAACTTTCTGTTACATCAAAACTGAATGTTTTGTTTTATCCTTGGTTCTAAATTGTAAAAAAAAATGAATTTGAAGAATATCAAACTATTGAGTTTTTTGTGAGAGTTTTGCTCGTAACTTTTGTGTCCACATTGGAACTTGCCAAACTAGTTTAGTTTGTGGCATTCAACACCTAAGATCTTCGTTTTCTGTTAAATTATCAAACTTGTTAAGTTTGCGGCATTTTAGAGTATTCAAAGTTTATTTCTAATTACTTTATCATCATTCCTTGATAGAGTAATTACAATACTTGTTTCTAACTTTTAAACTTGAATTGTTCGGCTTTCCCTCAATTTTGTAGCCTGTGAATTTGCATTCCTTATATAACTTTTTCCTATAGGTGTGGGTGAACATGGTTGTCAAACTAAAGATCTTTATCGTGTGGTTCGAGCCAATGACAAGATCTAAAGCTAAAATGATTAAAAAATCATTAACTTAAGAACTTTAAGATGTTAGGACAAAATTTGCTCAACTAAATTTTATAAGGGGTATATGTATGCAAGAATAGCTTAAAATTATTAACATGATTCAAACATGTTAAAATCATGAAGATAATCATCCAACCCACATTTTTTGAATCATTCCAGCCTGTTGAAGAATAAAAACGTTTTGAACATTTTGTGTTATTTCGAACTTAGAAGGCTGGGCTTGGGTGATTTGCTTTGTGAATTTGACATACACAAATTAGGGTTTTTATCATTATAAAGAGTTAGCTCATGTCTCTTAATAAGAATGAGGAGTTACAAGTTTTAGGGATGTCATTAATTGAGTAGTTAAACTTTATGTTACATCAAAACTGAATGTTTTATTTTGTAAGAAGAATGAATTTGAAGAATATCAAACTATTGAACTTTTTGTGAGAGTTTTGTTCTTAATTTTTGTGTCCACATTGGAACTTGCCAAACTAGTTCAATTTGTGGTATTCAACACCCAAGATCTTCTTTTTCTTTTAAATTATCAAACTTGTTAAGTTTGCGGCATTTTATAGTATTCAAAGTTTTGTTCTAATTACTTTATCATCAATCCTTGATAGAGTAATTAGAATACTTGTTTCTAACTTTTAAACTTGAATTGTCCAATTTTCACTCAATTTTGTACCCTGTGAATTTGCATTCCTTATGTAACTTTTTTCTTATAGGTGTGGGAGAACATAGTTTTCAAACTAAAGATCTTTATTGTGTGCTTCGAGCCAATGACAAGATCTAAAGCTAAAATGATTAAAAAATCATTAACTTAAGAACTTTAAGATGTTAGGATAGAAGATGCTCACCTAAATTTTATCAAGGGTATATGTATTCAAGAATAGCTTAAAATTATTAACATGATTCAACATGTTAAAATCATGAACATAATCATCCAACCCACGTTTTTTAATCAATCCAGCCTGTTGAAGATTAAAAATGTTTTGAACTTTTGTGTTATTTTGAACTTAAAAGGTTGGGCATAGGTTACAAGTTATAAGTCTATCATTAATTGTGCTCTTACAATTTGTATTACATCAAAGCTTAATGTTTTATTTTATCATTTGTTCTAAATTGTAAAAAACAAGAATTTGAAGAATATCAAATGGTTGGGCTTCTTGTGAGAGTTTTGTTCATAATTATTTTGTAAACATTGGAACTTATCAAACCAGTTCAGTTCGTGGCATTCAACTCCTAAGGTCTTCGTTTTCTTTTAAATTATCAAACTTGTATGTTTGTGGTGTTTTAGGGGATATAAAGTATTGCTCTAATTACTTTGTCATCCTTCCTTGATAGAGTGATCGGAATAGTTTGTTTCTAACTTTCAAACATCAATGGTCTAGTTTTCCTTTATATTTGTAACCTGTGAATTTGCATTCCAAATGTATCTTTGTTCTGTTGCAGTTAGGGAACATGGTTGCTAAACTAAAGATCTCTATCATGTGGTTTGAACCAATGACAAGACCTAACGCTAAATGGATGAAAGAATCATTAACTTTCTTGCCTCAAGATATTTGAACAGAATATGCTCACCTAAATTGTATCAGGCGTATATCTATACAAGAATTGTTTAAAATTATTAACATGATTCAACATGTTAAAATCGTGAAGATAATGATCCTACGCACATTTTTCAGTCAATCAAGCCTATTGAAGAATAAAAATGTTTTGAACATTTAGTGTTATTTTTAACTTAGTAGGTTAGGCTTAGGTTATTTGCTTTGTGAATTTGACACGCACAAATTAGGTTTTTATCTTTGTTAATCGTTAGCTAGAGTGCCTTAAGAATAAGGAGTTACAAGTTATAAGGTTGTCATTAATTGAGCAGTTACAATTTGTATTAAATAAAAATTGAATGTTTTATTTTATCCTTTGTTCTAAATTGTAAAAAGCATGAATTTGAAGAATATCAAGCTATTAAGCTTTTTGTGAGAGTTTTGTTCATAATTATTGTTCCAACTTTGGAACTTACCAAACTAATTTTGTTCATGGCATTCAACACCTAAGATCTTCATTTTCTTTTAAATTATCAAACTTGTTAAGTTTGTGGCATTTTTGACAATTCAAAGTATTATTCTAATTACATTATCATCATTCCATAACAGAGTAATTGGAATAGTTTGTTTCTAACTTTCAAACTTGAATGGTCCCGTTTTCCATAAATTTTGTAACCTGTGAATTAGGATTCAAACATGTTAAAATCATGAACATAATAATCCAATGCATATTTTTTGAGTCAATCCAACCTTTTGAAGGATAAAAACATTTGAACATTTTGTGTTCTTCTTAACTTAGCAGGTTGGGCTTAGGTTATTTGCTTTATGAATTTGACATGCACAAATTAGGATTTTTATCATTGTAAAGTGTTAGCTAGTGTGTACTAATAAGAATAAGGAGTTAGAAGTTACAGGGCTGTCATTAATTAAACAGTTACAATTTGCATTACATTAGAACTGAATGCTTTATTTCATCATTTGTTCTAAATTATAAAAGGCAAGAACTTGAGGAATATCAAACTGTTAAGCTTTTTGGGGGAGTTTTGTGCATAATTGTTGTGTCAACATTGGAACTTATCAAACTAGTTCAATTTCTGGCATTCAACACCTAAGATCTTCGTTTTCTTTTAAATTATCCATCTTGTTAAATTTGTGGAATTTTAGAGGATTCAAAGTATTGTTCTAATTACTTTATCATCATTCCTTGATAGAGTAACTGATGGGGAACATGGTTGCTAAACTAAAGACCTCTATTGTATGGTTTGAACCAATGACAAGATCTAACGCTAAAATGAGGAAAAAATCATTAACTTAAGAACTTTAAGACGTTAGGATAGTACATGCTCACCTAAATTGTACCAGGGGTTTATGTATTCAAGAATAGCTTCAAATTATTAACATGATTCAAACATGTTAAAATCATGAAGATAATCATTCAACCCACATTTCTGAATCAATCCAGCCTGTTAAAGAATAAAAATGTTTTGAATATTTTATGTTATTTTGAACTTAAAAGGTTGGGCTTGGGTGATTTTCTTTGTGAATTTGACATGCATAAATTAAGGTTTTTCTCATTATAAAGAGTTAGCTCGTGTCTCTTAATAAGAATGAGGAGTTACAAGTTATTGGGATGTCATTAATTGAGCAGTTGCAATTTCTATTACATTAAAACTGAATGTTTTATTTTATCCTTGGTTCTAAATTGTAAAAAGAATGAATTTGAAGAATATCAAACTGTTGAGCTTTTTGGGAGAGTTTTGTTCGGAATTTTTGTGTCCACATCAGAACTTGCCAAACTAGTTCAGTTTGTGGCATTCAACACCTAAGATCTTTGTTTTCTTTTAAATTATCAAACTTGTTAAGTTTGTGGCATTTTAGAGTATTCAAAGTGTTGTTCTAGTTACTTTATCATCAGTCCTTGATAGAATAATTAAAATAGTTTATTTCTAAAATTTAAACTTCAATTGTCTAGTTTTCCCTCAATTTTGTAACCTGTGAACTTGCATTCCATACGTATCTTTGTTCTGTAGGTGTTGTGGAATATGGTTGCCAAACCAAAGATCTTTATCGTGTGGTTCGAGCCAATGACAAGATCTAAAGCTAAAATGATGAAAAAAGCATTAACCCTATAACTTAAAAGTCATGGGTTGTCATTATTTGAGCAAATACAATTTGTATTATATCAAAACTGAATGTTTTATTTTATCCTTTATTCTATATTGTAAAAAGTATGAATTTGAAGAATATCAAACAATTGAGCTTTTTGTGAGAGTTTTGTTCATAATTATTGCGTCAACATTGGAATTTATCAATGTTACGTCAACATCGGAGCTTTTTCGAATTTGCGTTTCATATCTATTATTGTTAGGTAGGTGTTGGGGAATATGGTTGCTAAACCAAAGATCTCTACCATGTCATCCGAGCAAATGACAAGATCTAAAGCTAAAAGGATGAAAGAATCATTAACTTTCCTACTTGAAGGCATTTGGACGGAACATGCTCTCCTAAATTGTATCAGGGGTATACCTATGAAAGAATAACTTAAAATTTTTAGCATAATTCATTCAAGTTAAAATCATGAAGATAATGATCCAACCCACATTTTTGGAATCAATCCTGCCTGTTGAAGAATAAAAACATGTTGAACATTTTGTGTTATCTTAAACTTAGAAGGTTGGGCTTAGATTATTTGCATTGGGAATTTGACATGAACAAATTAAGTTTTTTTATCTTTATAAGGTGTCAACTAGTGTCTCTTAATAAGAATAAGGAGTTACAAGTTACAGGTTTGTCATCAATTGAGCAGATACAATTTCTATTACATCAAAACTGAATGAATTATTTCAGCCTTTGCTCTAAATTGTAAAAAGCATGAATTTGAAGAATATCAAATGTTGAGCTTTTTGTGATAGTTTTGTTCGTAATTTTTGTGTCCACATCTAAACTTTCTAAACTAGTTCAGTTTGTGGCATTCAACACCTAAGATCTTCGTTTTCTTTTAAATTATCAAACTTGTCAAGTTTGTGGCATTTTAGAGTATTTAAAGTGTTGTTGAGTGATTAGAATAGTTTGTTTCTAACTTTTAAACTTGAATTGTCTAGTTTTCCCCCAATTTTTTAACTTATGAATTTGCATTCCACATGTATCTTTGTTCTGTAGGTGTTGGGGAATATGGTTGCCAAACCAAACATCTTTGTTGTGTGGTTCAAGCCAAGGACAAGATCTAAAGCTAAAATTATGAAAAAAATCATTAACCCTATAACTTACAGGTTATAGGGTCGTCATTAATTTAGTAACTACAACTTGTATTACACCAAACCTTAATGTTTTGTTTTATCCTTTATTCTATAATGTAGAAAGCATGAATTTGAAGAATATCAAACTGTTGAGCTTTTTGTGAGAGTTTTGTTCATAATTATTGCGTCAACACTGGAACTTATCAAACAAGTTTAGTTTGTTGCATTCAACACCTAAGATCTTTGTTTTCTTTTAAATTATCAAACTTTTTAAGTTTACGGCATTTTAGAGGATTGAAAGTATTGTTCTAATTACTTTATCATCATTTCTTGATAGAGTGATTGGAATAGCTTGTTTCTAACTTTCAATCTTCAATGGTCCAGTTTTCCATTAATTTTTTAACCTATGAATTTGCGTTTCATATCTATCATTGTTCTGTTGGTGTTAGGGAATATGGTTTCTAAACTAAAGATCTCTACCATGTCATCCGAGCAAATGACAAGATCCAAAACTAAAAGGATGAAAGAATCATTAACTTTCCTACTTGAAGGCATTTGGACGGAACATGCTCCCCTAAATTGTATCAAGGGTATACCTACGCAAGAGTAGCCTAAAAGTTTTAGCATAATTCAAACATTTTAAAATCATGAAGATAATGATCCAACCAACGTTTTTGGAATCAATCTAGCCTATTGATGAATAAAAACATTTTCAACTTTTTGTGTTATCTTGAACTTTGAAGGTTGGGCTTAGATTATTTGCATAGGGACTTTGACATGAACAAATTAAGGTTTTAATCTTTGTAAAGTGTGAGCTAGTGTCGCTTAATAAGAATAAGGAGTTACGAGTTATAGGGTTGTCATGAATTGAACAGATAAAATTTTTATTACAACAAAACTGAATGATTTATTTTATCCTTTGCTCTAAATTGTAAAAAGCATGAATTTGAAGAATATCAAACTGTTGAGCTTTTTGTGAGAGTTTTGTTCGTGATTTTTATGTCCACATCTAAACTTGCCAAACTAGTTCAGTTTGTGGTATTCAACACCTTAGATCTTCGTTTTCTTTTAAATCATCAAACTTGTTAAGTTTGTGGCATTTTAGAGTATTTAAAGTAATGTTCTAATTACTTTATCATCATTCCTTGATAGAGTAATTAGAATAGTTTGTTTCTAACTTTTAAACTTGAATTGTCCAATTTTCCCCCCATTTTGTAACCAATGAACTTGCATTCCATATGTATCTTTGCTCTGTAGGTGTTGGGGAATATGGTTGCCAAACTAAAGATCTTTATCGTGTGGTTCAAGCCAATGACAAGATTTGAAGCTAAAATGATGAAAAAACCAATAACTTTCTTACTTTAAGACATTAACACGGAACATGCACACCTAAATTGTATCAGGGATATATGTATGCAAGAATAGTTTAAAATTATTAACATGATTCAAACATGTTAAAATCATGAAGATACTCATCCAACCTGCATTTTTTGAATCAATCAAGCCTGTGGAAAAATAAAAACATTTTGAACTTTTTGTATTATTTTGAACTTCCAAAGTTGGGCTTAGGCTATTTGCTTTATGAATTTGACGTGCACAAATTAAGGTTTTGTCATTGTAAAGTGTTAGCTCATGTCTCTTAATAAGAATGAGGAGTTACAAGTTATAGGGATGTCATTAATTGAGCAGTTAAAATTTCTATTACACCAAAACCGAATGTTTTATTTTATCCTAGGTTCTAAATTGTAAAATGAATGAATTTGAAGAATATCAAACTGTTGAGCTTTTTGTGAGAGTTTTGTTCGTGATTTTTATGTCCACATCTAAACTTGCCAAACTAGTTCAGTTTGTGGCATTCAACACCTAAGATCTTCTTTTTCTTTTAAATTATAAAACTTGTTAAGTTTACGGTATTTTAGAGTATTCAAAGTGATTTTTTAATTACTTTATCGTTAGTCCTTGATAGAGTAACTAGAATAGTTTGTTTCAAACTTTTAAACTTGAATTGTCCAATTTTCCCTGAATTTTGTAACCTGTGAATTTGCAATCCTTATGTAACAGTTTGTTATACGTGTTGGGGAATATGGTTGTCAAACTAAAGATCTTTATCATATGGTTCAAGCAATTGACAAGATCTAAAGCTAAAATAATGAAAAAAAATCATTAACTTAAGAACTTTAAGACATTAGGACAGAACATGCTCACCTAAATTGTATCAGGGGTATATGTATGCAAGAATAGCTTAAAATTATTAAGATGATTCAAACATGTTAAAATCATGAAGATAATCATCCAACCCACATTTTTTGAATCAATCTAGCCTGTTGAAGAATAAAAACGTTTTCAACTTTTTATGTTATTTTGAACTTAGAAGGTTGGGCTTAGGTTATTTGCTATGGGAATTTATATGCACAAATTAAGGTTTTTGTCATTGTAAAGGGTTAGCTTGTGTCTCTTAATAAGAATGAGGAGTTACAAGTTATAGGGATGTCATTAATTGAGCAGTTGTAAGTTCTATTACGATATAACCAAATGTTTTATTTTATCCTTGGTTCTAAATTGTAAAAAGAATTAATTTGAAGAATATCAAATCTTTGAGCTTTTTGTGAGAGTTTTTTTTCATAATTTTTGTGTCCACATTGGAACTTGCCAAACTAGTTCAGTTTGTGGCTTTCAACACCTAAGATCTTTGTTTTCTTTTAAATTATTAAACTTGTTAGGTTTGTGCATTTTAGAGGATTCAAAGTATTGTTCTAATTACTTTATCATCAATCCTTGATAAAGTAATTATAATAGCTTGGTCTAACTTTCAATCTTCAATGGTCCAATTTTCCATTAATTTTTTAACCTGTGAATTTGCATTTCTTATCTATCATTGTTCTGTAGGTGTTGGGGAATATGATTGCTAAACTAAAGATCTCTACCCTATCATCCGAGCAAATGAGAAGATCTAAAGCTAAAAGGACGAAAGAATCATTAACTTTCTTACTTGAAGGCATTTGGATGGAACATGCTCCCCCATATTGTATCAAGGGTATACCAATGCAAGAATAGCTTAAAATTTTTGACATAATTCAAAAATGTTAAAATCATGAAGATAATGAACCAACCCACATTTTTTTAATCAATCCAGCCTGTTGAAGGATAAAAGCATTTTGAACTTTTTGTGTTATCTTGAACTTAGAAGGTTGGGCTTAGATTATTTGCATTGGGAATTTGACATGCACAAATTAAGGTTTTTATCATTGCAAAGTGTTAGCTCGTGTCTCTTAATAAGAATGAGGAGTTAAAAGTTATAGAAATTTCACTAATTGAGCATATATAATTTATATTACATCAAAACTAAATGTTTTATTTTACCCTTTTCCCTAAATTGCAAAAAGCATAAATTTGAAAATTATCAAACTATTGAGCTTTTTGTGAGAGTTTTGTTCGTAATTTTTGTTTCCACATCTAAACTTGCCAAACTAGTTCAATTTGTGGCATTTAACACCTAAGATCTTTGTTTTCTTTTAAATGATCAAACTTCTTAAGTTTATGGCATTTTAGAGCATTCAAAGTGTTGTTCTAATTACTTTATCATCAGTCTTTGACAGAGTAATTAAAATAGTTTGTCTTTAACTTTTAAAGTTGAATTGTCTAGTTTTGTCTCAATTTTGTAACCTGTGAACTTGCATTCCATATGTATCTTTGTTCTGTAGGTTTTGGGGAATATGGTTGCCAAACCAAACATCTTTGTTGTGTGATTCAAGACAATGACAAGATCTAAAGCTAAAATGATGAAAAAATCATTAACCCTATAACTTACAAGTTCTAGGGCTCTCATTAATTGAGCAAATATAATTTGTATTACATCATAACTTAATGTTTTATTTTATCCTTTATTCTATATTGTAAAAAGCGTGAATTTGAAGAATATCAAATTGTTGACCATTTTGTGAGAGTTTTGTTCATAATTATTGAGTCAACATTGGAACTTATCAAACAAGTTCAGTTTGTCGCATTCAACACCTAAGATCTTCGTTTTCTTTTAAAATATCAAACTTGTTAAGTTTGTGGCATTTTAAAGGATTGAAAGCATTGTTCTAATTACTTTATCATCATTCCTTGATTGAGTGATTGGAATAGCTTGTATCTAACTTTAAGTTTCCAAGGGTCCAATTTGCCATCAATTTTTTAACCTGTGAATTTGCATCTCATAACTATCATTACTCTGTAGGTGTTAGGGAATATGGTTGCTAAACTAAAGATCTCTACCATGTCATCTGAGCAAATGACAAGATCTAATGGTAAAAGGACGAAAGAATCATTAACTTTCTTACTTGAAGCCATTTGGATGGAACATGCTCCCCTAAATTGTATCAAGGGTATACCTGTGTAAGAATAGCTTAAAATTTTTAACATAATTCAAGCATGTTATCTTGAACTTAGAAGGTTGGGCTTAGATTATTTGCATTGGGAATTTGACATGCACAAATTAAGGCTTTTATCATTGCAAAGTGTTAGCTCGTGTCTCTTAATAAGAATGAGGAGTTACAAGTTATAGAGATGTCATTAATTGAGTAGATACAATTTGTATTACATCAAAACTGAATGTTTTGTTTTACCCTCGCTCTAAATTGTAAAAAGCATGAATTTGAAGAATATCAAACTGTTGAGCTTTTTGTGAGAGTTTTGTTCATAAATTTTGTGTCCACATCTGAACTTGTCAAACTAATTCAGTTTGTGGCATTCAACACCTAAGATCTTCGTTTTCTTTCAAATTATCAAACTTGTTAAGTTTTGACATTTTAGAGTATTCAAAGTGCTGTTCTAATTACTTTATCATCAGTCTTTGATAGAGTAATTAGAATACTTTGATTCTAACTTTTAAAGTTGAATTGTCCAATTTTCCCCTAATTTTGTAACCTGTGAACTTGCGTTCCATATATATCTTTGTTTTGTAGGTGATGGGGAATAAGGTTGCCAAATCAAAGATCTTTATAGAGTGGTTTAAGCCAATGATAATATCTAAACTAAAATGATGAAAAAATCATTAACTTTCTTACTTTAAGACATTAAGATGAAACACGCACACCTAAATTGTATCTGGGGTATATGTGTGCAAGAATAGCTTAAAATTTTTCACATAATTCAAACATGTTAAAATTATGAAGATAATCATCCAACCTATATTTTTGAATCAATACAGTGTGCTGAAGAGTAAAAACATTTTGAACTTTTTGGGTTATTTTGAACTTAGAATGTTGGGCTTAGGTTATTTGCTATGTGAATTTGACATGTACAAATTAAGGCTTTTATCATTATAAAGTGTTAGCTCGTGTCTCTTAATAAGAATGAGGAGTTACAAGTTATAAGGATGTCATTAATTGAGCAATTACAATTTCTTTTTCATCAAAACTGAATGTTTTATTTTATCCTTGGTTCTAAATTGTAAAAAGAATGAATTTGAAGAATATCAAACAGTTGAGATTTTTGTGAGAGTTTTGTTCTTAATTTTTGTGTCCTCATCTGAACTTGCCAAACTAGTTCATTTTGTGGCAGTCAACACCTAAGATCTTTATTTTCTTTTAAATTATCAAACTTGTTAAGTTTGTGGCATTTTAGAGTATTCAAATGTTAGCTAGTGCATTTTAATAAGAATAAGGAGTCACAAGTTATAGGGTTGTCATTAATTAAGCAAATACAATTTGTATTACATCAAAATTGAATGATTTATTTTATCCTTTGCTCTAAATTGTAAAAATCATGAATTTGAAGAATATCACAATGTTGAGCTTTTGTGAGAGTTTTGTTCTTAATTTTTGTGTCTATAGCTGAACTTACCAAACTAGTTCAGTTTGTGGCATTCAACACCTTAGATCTTCGTTTTCTTTTAAATTATCAAACTTGATAAGTTTGTGCCATTTTAGAGTATTCAAAACGTCGTTCTAATTACTTTATCATTAGTCCTTAATGGACTAATTCTCAGTTTGTTTCTAACTTTTAAACTTGAATTGTCTAATTTTCACCCAATTTTCTAACCTGTGAACTTGCATTCCATATTTATCTTTGTTCTGTAGGTGTTGGGGAATATGGTTGCCAAATCAAAGATCTTTATTGTGTGGTTTGAGCTAATGACAAGATCTAAATCCAAAATGATGAAAAAATCATTAACTTAAGAACTTTAAGATATTAGGATGAAACATGCACACCTAAATTGTATTAGGGGTATATGTGTGCAAGAATAGCTTAAAATTGTCAACAAGATTCAAACATGTCAAAATCACGAAGATAATCATTCAACCCACATTTTTTGAATCAACGCAACATGTTGAAGAATAAAAACATGTTGAACTTTTTGGGTTATTTTGAACTTAGAAGGTTGGGGTTAGGTTATTTGCTTTGTGAATTTGACAAGCACAAATTAAGGTTTTTATCATTGTAAAGTTTTAACTCGTGTATCTTAATAACAATGAGGAGTTACAAGTTATAGGGAAGTCATTAATTGAGAAGTTACAATTTCTATTATATCAAAACTAAACGTTTTATTTTATCCTTGGTTCTAAATTGTAAAAAGAATGAATTTCAAGAATATCAAACTTTGAGCTTTTTGTGAGAGTTTTGTTTGTAATTTTTGTGTCCACATCTGAACTTGCCAAACTAGTTTAGTTTGTGTCAGTCAACATCTAAGATCTCCTTTTTCATTTTAATTATCAAACTTGTTAAGTTTGCAGCATTTTAGAGTATTCAAAGCGTTTTTCTAATTACTCTATCAATCTAATTACTTTATCATCAGTCCTTGATAGAGTAATTAGAATAGTTTGTTTCTAACTTTAAACTTGAATTGACCCATTTTCCCTCAATTTTGTAACCACTGAACTGGCATTCCATATGTATCTTTGCTAGCTGTTGGGGAATATAGTTGCCAAACCAATTTTATCTTGCGGTTCGAGCCAATGACAAGATCTAAAGCTATAATGATGAAAAAATCATTAAATTCCTTATTTTTCGTATCAGTTAGTATCAGAGCTTTGTCTTAATTCTATTGAACTCATACGTATCTTTCATTATTTTATTTGTTGATTCCTTAAAAAAGTTTTTAAAAAAAAGGTTTAATTACTTGAAACGAATCTACCATTATTGGTTCTTTATGTTCTTGTTTCCTTAATTGATTCTTTGTTTTCTTGATCAATAATTAAAAAAACATAAAAAGTAGAAAAAACAAAAGGCAAAAAAAAGTGAACAATAGAAAGAAAAGAAAAAAATGAATAGTAGAAAAAAAGAAAAAAAAAAGGAGAACAGTAGAAAAAAAAAGGAGAACAGTAGAAAGAAAAGAAAAGAAATTTCAAGATTGATCAAGAAACATCCAAGATTGTGATTCTTTGAATCTTTGTTTGA
>JANZLD010000002.1:28131811-28143178 GCA_026413575.1 Erythroxylum carthagenense | reverse complement strand
TTCCACGTCAGCAGGAAGCAATTAAAAGCCACAATCCCTTATTCACGCAATCTTCCTAGTTTTCCTTAATAGGTTCCTTTTCAAATAAGGATTGTATTGGATAAGGAATCAATCAAAACAGAGGATAATCTTTCCAAATCAAATTCAAAGCACCTTCCAAATCCAATTAAAAAAATGCCAAAACTAAATAAAGAATATATAAAATATATTCTAACAATTGTGAATGTCATGCATCGCTAGATATTATAATTTATGTATGAGAACTATGTCTAAAGGCTCACAAAAGTATCAACAATATCAGTATGATGATGGATCAAATAGCAGGTAAAGTAGGCAGTTCACAAAGAAAATAAAATGTAGATAAGATACACGTTAGCGGCCAAAACGGATATCCTCACATTCTGAATCGTTTACAATTACATATTTGCTTGTACAGATTATAGGCAATACAAAAAGGAAGAAATTGGCTGAGCATTTTCAATCATTAAGTGCGAACATTTAGAAGTATGTATAATGATGCCTTAACATCCAGAAATAAATAAATGATGCCTTAACATCCAGAAATCGCAAACAAGATAATGTTATAACTAACAGCACAAACTAAAATTCAAAAGGAAAGGAAAAACGGTACATAAGATTGATGTACAACCTCCTTATATTTCTAAAGAAATATGGAGTCATTGGCAACAATATTAGACATCACCCGAGGCAATATCCATTTCAGAGCGCAATTCTACCAACAAGCATGGAGGATGGGAGGAGAGAATCTTCCCGTACACACTGGAAAATCTATTACCCACCACGACCATACAGAGAGACTTGTAAGTATTTACACTTTATACTTATATTCCGATTTTTTGTACTTTGATGTATTTCAATGTAATTTGATGTGTGAAATTTGGAATGAAAATATGTATATTATGGAAAATGATAATGTTATAAATGTCTGGTGTCATATATGACTATGTTATTGAGTTACTTTCTTTGTTCAACAGAGGTAAATATCATAAAAATAGAGAAAATCTGCCAAAATTTTTGTAAATTGCAGTTCACGTATAATTTTTTTATTCTAATGTAGGAAAAATTTATGAATAGGAAGCTTACACCCTGTCAACTCTTTTTTCACACTCATACTAAGAAACATAACGATGTGATCTTCGTCAATATTGGATGTAGAGAACTAAATGTATGTGAAATTTATGTTTTAATATTAATGCTTAATAGTTATAATTTATTAACATAAACATTGCCTTCTGAAATGACCAAATATAAGAAAGCGTTCAACGACAGTCTTGGTAGTCTAAAGATGTTGATGAGAATCAAACTTATCTTTATGCAGTGGGTGGTAGGGACTGTTGTGGAAGGATCTTCGGCTTAGTTTCATTTGTGAACACATGTTATTCACAATCCTCCACATCCAGTACAACAGCACACTAGTAGGTAGTCCGCATCCAATGAAGTTTATGAGCTTCAGAGCATAATACAAGCATTGACAACTCAGTCGCACTAGTCGATGGGATACATAAACCAACTCCATAATGAGATGAATAAGTTGAAGGGGAAGGGCAGCACCTCATCGCAACATTAAGAGCATCCGCATTCATCAAATGAATAGCGTAGTTGAATTCATTTTGTATGAATTAAATATTTATTGTTGTAGATAATAATTTTTATTATCTATTAAGATAATTTTTACTTTATATCTCAATCAACTTTATATTTTAACAAATTAAATATATAAACAAATCAAAATATTATCAGCAGATAACTGATAACTGTATAAATTATACATCAATCATAAAATTATCAAACAAAATTAAATGCAGGGAAAATTAAAAAAACAATATCAGTAAATTTACCGATGGAAAAATAATATTTGTCAGTAAAATGCAATGAATTTACCGACAGACCACCACAATCTATCGATAAAATACAGTGAATTTACCAACGGACCACTAAGATCCATCGGTAATATTAGTCATGAATTTACCATGGATTTGAGTAATTCGTCAATAGACGAGCATTGTCTGTCGCAATATTTATGACCGAACCAAACCTTCTGTCACTAAATTTACCGACAGCACAAAAATTATGGTTGCTAAATATAGCGACAGAACATAAAATATCCATCGGTAAATTGGCGACGAAAAATTTGTACTCCATCGCCAATTATTACCTACAGCCATTTTTCCAACGAGTTACTCCATCGCTATAACTTGCCTATGGAAAACCTTCAAATTTTGTTGGTAATTTTCGTCTCTAAACTTCACTTTTTTGTAGTGCAATAACTAGACAGTTGTCCAAGTTGGACCTAAAAAAAAAGCTTTTCTTCAGCTGTACGTATCTTTCGGGGGCAATTTAAGTCATATTTCTATCAAGGGGCCACAGTTGAACATATTCGTATCAAATTAATTGAATAAACAAAGAAAAGAATAAATGAGAAAGATTCCAAAACGTGGATAATCTCATGACTACACGGAATACTTGACTCTACCGGACATTAGTACAGTAGTGCCAAGACTTGTTCTGATGCAAACTTGAGTTCCTCTTTGCCCCTAAAGAACTGGGATCCCAAAACGCTAGCTTCACAATAACTTTTGGACAGAATTTTTTAGTTGTAAACTTATTTTCCAGATACTACTTCTCTGGAAATATCGCATCTTTCTTTCCTCTTTCTCAACAATGGAATTCCACCCCGCACTTGTATAAACACGAGTATGCAAAGAAGCGAAATCAGGTAATAGATGCCACTGGGCTTTCTTTCAACTAAGAGCTCCCATTCAACCCCACCGTCGGTTTCACTTTAACTTAATCCAAAGAGAACTTGATTGAGAAATCTTGGAAATGGCTTGGCAAGAGAAGTACACTAAAACCAATCAGATTAGATTAAATAGCAGCACTTGTTTCCTTTATCGTTATCCTTCTACTTGGTTGCGTAGATTTCAAGTGAGCATAAAATGGAATCCATTCTTGTAAGACTTGTAAAACCATAGATCTACACGCGCATATATTTAATCCTACTTTGGATCTAAACAATGAATTCAAGCTCAATCCAATTCATAAAACAATCCAAGAAATTAGAAGAAGAGAGCAGAGGTAGCACAGTAAAAAGAGAGTATAAACTTTACCCGGATACAGAGAGAGCTCAAATAAACTACGCGACTCAGACAGCAATAGGGACGATACCCACGAGTCTGAGGTCTCTGAATATATAATTAATTAACGAGGAAGCTTTGACAAGTCAAGCGTCAAATATTTGCTCCTTTTTTTTACTACCATAATCTTCATTATCTAGTGTTGGTTTATGTCAAACAATCAATTGTTTTGGCTGTAATTTAGTAAAAAATTATTTAAAAATATTGCTTATCTCGTATATATTTAGATGTATATGATAAATCTATAAGATAATTGTACATTGCAAGTAAAATTATAATGAGCTTATAATTATAAGATTTATGTTACATTTATGTGTTATTTCTAAATATTTTTATTCTTTATTCTATTAAAATTAGAGCTTAATATAACGTAAAAAATTAGCATATTTTTTATTTTTTCTTATGAAGAAAGTAGTCGATCTCATAGTCTAAAATATAGAGATACTTAAACAAACGTATGTGTGTTTGTTAGAGAATAAGTTCACTGAATAAACCCGATATGAGAATTCTGTTTGGAATATTACTTGTATCTTTATGAAATTCTCATTGTGATGATTGTATAAGTGATCATTTGAGTTAAGATCACCAAAGTTATCTTATATAAGGATTACTACGTTTTGATACTATTTATGACCTATTTAATCATGGGTTGTTTAATCTGTAGTCATTAGATGTAGCATGAATTATAAAGAGATAATTGTGTGATCAAGATAGAATTCATCACCTTAAAGTAACTAGGGAGATTATTTCGTTATTATCGATTAGTATTTGATTCGACAAATTCTTGACCAAAGTAGAATGACGATTTGTAAATAATTTACAAATGTCATTAATTAAATCAATAGCTAAATGTGGAGAACTAATATGATTGGACTCAAAATAGAGTAGACATTAATTTCATGCTTTATGTCTAATCGAAACATTATATGATGAAATGATTAAATTATATAGAAAAATCATACCCAGAAAGGTTAATCAAAACCACTTTGATATTCCTAAATATTTGGGTGGTTATGATGCGTTGCTAAATACTAATTTTGATCTATGATTATAAATCATTTAATTAAAGAATTAAAGATAAATTAAAAGAATTCTAATTATGAATCAGAATTATAATTTATAATCATTGTCAATATATTTGGGAACCTAATAGAACTCACGTATAGACTAGACAGAAGAGAACAAAGTTATTCAAATTAGACTTGATTATAAAATTTGAGAAACTTTATAATTAAATAGGATATATTTAATAAATAAAAATCAATATGAGATATTGATTCTTATTTGGGCATAATTGGTATTTAATAAGAACTATTTGTAATTCTAATTAAAGTTTAATTAAAATTAGAATTTAATTTCAATTAAATTACTAAAACGTCCAAAGTTTATTATAAATAGGCTTAACTCTATAGAGCTAGCACTGCTTGCTTAACCATCTCTGTAAGAGTTACAAAATTCTCTCAACCTATTATGTGAATATCATTAGAGGGCGGACTCTTGTACGGTTACAATGGTTGAGACGAATCGGTTTCGGAAATGGTTCGAGGGATACAACAAGATAAATATCAAGCTTCGGAATAAGATACGAATTAAAATTCCGCTTCATTATGATTTACATTAATCATTTTAGAGAATTAAAGAGATCTTGATTTTCGAGAAATCAAATGATGTAAAAAAGTTTCGTAAATATTTCACTATGATGAGGATCAGATTTTGACCCAATTTCTCATATATATATATATATATATAAGGAGAAGTTATAGATTGTGAGGTTATAACAAAATTTCCTTTTCAATTGGTGGGTAAATGTTCATATCTAATTTGTTAGCTATATAAAGTAAGAAGAGTGGGATTTTAGGGTTTGGGTTTGAGACAAAGCAGAAGAAGGTGAGCCCAGCTAAGCTTAAGAACAAGAATGGGCCGCTTTTGTTCTAAGCCTAAGACTAAAGATCCATGTTACGGGTAGCTCTTCCTAAATTACAAGTACCTTTTAGTTTTCTTTTACATTGAAAAAAGTAACTAACTACTTCAATACGTTCGAGAATACACATTTCTCCCTCCAGTTTCTGTTAATTCCTAGACCGATCTTTCTTCTTCTAATTATCATCCACTAGGCAATCAAATTCTTTCAATTGAAAACATATATCTTTGAGTAATAGACTTTTGCTTGTAGCTTTGAGGTAAGTTTCTTTACTAATTTCAAACATGTTGGTGATCTAAAATTATCATTAAAATATCAAATAACAATAACAAGATAAACCTCCAAGTTTTAGTTAAAGTAAAACAGATTAGTTCTTATGTGCTACTGATTTAGTTGTTCTATTTTGAACTAAAACAATTTTATATATGTTCTTGTATCTACATAACGTTATAAGTCAAATGTTGGTGCAACTTTTCACATGACTTGTGGATTCAGAGGAAATTAAAAATAAATTTCGTAATAAAGATTTATCATTGGGTTTATAAATTAATCTGTTACGGTTCCGAGTCTAGGATAGCGTCACTGGACGATTAACCGGAGATTCTTCTCCTAACAAAGGGTTTTTACCCTTGTTCTTCCTCTTGGATGCACCTATAGTGGGTAATTCAATATAACTCTTTGAAGGAGTTGCAACCTTGAAACTCGTTAAGAGAGAGAGTTTCAGATCTTGTGATTTCTAATAAATTCTACTTGTTTTCTTTATTGCTAAATAACTCCTTGTTATAGGCAAATCTCCTTACAATCAAGAAGAATAATAAAACTAGAATTCCTAGCTAACCAAACTCCTACTGCCAACTAGAAATCCTTAATAGACTCCCTTTCCTAAATAAACGCCTACTGCCAACTAGAAATCCTTAATAAACTCCCTTTCCTAAATAAACGCCTACTGTCACTAGAATTCCTAACTAAGCAAGGATTCGTAATCCTTAATAGACTCTCTTTCCTAATGAAACTCCTACTGTCAAAAAATAAGAAAGTAACAGAAAATAACTAGAAATAACAAAAATTAGAGCACCTAAGATTCCTTATTTCACACATGACATCAGTATCTTAGGCAATAAACTTTCTACGTTGTTCATATTTTTGTCCCACGAATGCAACCATAACATTACTCCCCTCCTCTATAAAAAGCTTGTCCTCAAGCTTAAAGTCCGAAAATGCCATTTTGAACTCCGAGACATCTTCCCAAGTAGCATCCCCTATCGCACCTCCATTCCACTAAATTTCCCAACGACCTCTATTCGACCGAGACCGCAAATGGGCCATAGGACTTATCACAACTTGACCTTCTTCAAGCGGGGGTAGCGCTGGTGGCTCCCTGGGTATCTCACCCTTGAAAGGCTTCAACTAAGATACGTGAAAAACATTATGCAGCTTGTAATCCAAGGGAAGCTCTAGTTAGTATACTACAGTACCAATGCGTTTTGCCACCCGGAAAGGTCTATAGAACTTAGGTACAAGTTTATGTGTAATGTGGCCCGCAATTGTCTTTTGACGATAAGGATGTAAACGTAACCACACATAGTTACCAGGAGAGAATGCTACATCACGATGTCCTTTGTTATAGATCTTCATTCATTGCTGTGCTTGGTACGAATTGCAACTAAAGCTTCATCTCGATCAAGAAGTTCTTAATCCACCGCCTCTACTCGAGAAGTTCTTGCAACATAAGATGTCAAACTCGGAAGCTTCCTGCCATATACTACATGAAATGGAGATATTTTAATGGGTTGTGTGGAAGGATGTGTTGTAACAAAATTCAGCCCAAGGAATCCATTCTACCCACTTCTTAGGTCGATCTCCAACAAGGCAATGCAAGTACATTTCAATAGTTCTATTAACCACCTGGTCTACCTATCAGATTGTGAGTGATATTTGGAGGAGAAATTAAGATTAGTTCCACATAAACAAAACAACTCCTTCCAAAAGGTACTTGCAAATAGGGTATTTCGATCAATAACAATAAATTCAAGAATGTCATGTAGTCGTACAATATTTTCAAGGAATACCCGTGCAACGGTGCAAACATTGTACGGATGTGCCAATGGAATAAAGTGAGCATATTTTGATAATCGATCAACCACCATTAATAATGCAGTTTTACCCAACGATTTTGGTAACCCATCAATAAAATCCATTGATATCGACCAAACCTAGTGAGGTAATTGTAACGGTTGAAGTAATCCAACTAGACTCAAATGTTCAGCTTTATTTCGTTGACAAACTACGCATGCGGCGATGTATTCCTTGATGGTGTTCTTCATGCTCGACCAATAAAAATCCTTGCGAATTCACTGTAACGTCTTCTCAAATCCTTTATGAGTATTATTATGGATTCCTGACAATATAACATTGATCAAGGAAGAGGTTGGTAATAGGTAAATGCGATCTCGAAAGAACATCATTCCATCCCACAAGGACCAACCCGGTTCCAATGTTCCTTGCTTAATTCTTGATTTAATTTCTAGTGAAGTGGCTGAATTTTGAATCTCTGCTCAGATCTCATCGAACAAGACAAACTATGGTTGAGATATTGGGTACAACAGTCCACAATCTTCTTCACGTCATGACAAAAAGTCTGCTGTAATATTCAACCGACCAACCTTATATTCCACTCAAAAATTGAATCCCATTAACTTGCTAATCCAGTGTTGTTGGGGGGATGTGGACAACCGCTATTCAAGTAAATACTTGAGACTATAGTGATCTGTTCGAAAGATAAAAGAACACCTCCAAAGATATGGTCTCCAATGTTGGACTGCCTTCACTAATCTGATTAATTCTCGTTCATACGCTACAAGTTTAAGATGACGATCTACTAATTTCCTGGTAAAGAAGGCAATGGGATGTCCCTTTTGTTGCAGGACAGCTCCTATACCTACACCAGACATGTCACATTCAACTACAAACTCTTCCTCAAAATTAGGTAAACTCAATATTGGGGCAGCTATTAAGGCTTTCTTTAACGCGGCAAAGGAGGCTCTAGCCGCATCATTCCATTGAAAATCTTGTTTCTTTAGCATGTTTGTTAAAGGGGCCACAATTTGACCATAATCCTTAATGAATTTTCAGTAATATCTTGTCAAACCCAAGAATCCATGCAAGACTTTGATAGTTTGAGGTTAAGGCTAATCAACGACCGCTTGAAGTTTACTTACATCGGTGGAAACACCTCTTGCTTATACCACATGGCCTAAATAGGAGACTTGTGGTTTTCCAAACGAGCACTTTGACTTCTTAAGATAGAGATGATGGGCCCTCAATAGTTCAAAGACAATTTGTAGATGCATTAAATGACTCTCCCAAGAGGTACTGTATACAAGGATATCATAAAAAAAAACAAGCACAAATTGACGTAAATGGGGTCGAAATACCTCATTCATTGACGCTTTAAAGGTAGAAGGGGCATTGGTTAGTCCAAAGGCCATGACAAGGAACTCAAAATGGCCATGGTGAGTTTGAAAAGCTTTTTTTCCACATCTTGAGGATCCATTTCAATCTGATGGTAACCGGATCGGAGATCAAGCTTAGTAAAAAATTTTGCGCCATGCAACTCATCGAACAATTCATCAACTACTGGGATGGCAATTTTATCTTTCACAATTTTATCGTTCAGCTCCCGGTAATCTACACAAAATCGCCATGTGCCATCGTGCTTGCGAACTAGCAGTACAGGGGAGGAGAATGGCAAACAACTAGGCCGGATGATGCCTTGGTGTAGCATTTGTTGACATTGTTTTTCAATCTCAATTTTTTTGAAAGTGAGGATATCGATAGGGTCGGACCACCACGGGGGTTGTATCCGTTTGTAAAGTAATACGATGATAGCATGGTCGGATGGGTGGTAGTCCTATCGACTCTTGAAATAATTCCTCGAAGGCTGCCAGTATTTTCTCCAAGTCCCTCTCTTAAAGTTGTGCTGCCTAAAGATGATTTATTGTTGGGTGTGAGGACTACGACTGTCCCTATAACATAACTGGGTTGCCCGCTTTCTCGAAGTGCATTGTTAGGGACATAAAATCCCATAAAACTGGGCTCAATGTTCATAGCCACTGTATACCTAATACCAAATCAAAACCAACCAAGGGAATCACATAAAAATTATTCTTGAAAGGATGATTCGTGATTGAAAACTGTATGTTGGTGCATTTACCTAATCCCACAACTTGCTCCCCATTTGTTATAGCCACTTTAAGGTTCGTTTGGGGCTGAATGTGAATTCCTAACCTTCGAGCTGCTGTCGAACTAATAAAATTTTGAGTACTACCGGAATCCACCAAACTATTTAATGGTTGCTCACAAATGACTGTCGTTAATTGCATTGTTCTAGCATGTTGTTCGCCGGTAATAGCATGTAAGGATATCGCCGGAGTACTTTCTTCTTCCTTTGAGTCTCCTTCCTCTGTGTCTTCTATTTCCAGCCAAAATAGTTTCTTGCATTGATGTCCAACAACATATTGTTCGTCACAATTATAACACAATCCTTGAGCTTTACGAGTGGCCATTTCAGCTTTAGTTAATCTCTTAATAAATGGAGTTGAAGCTCTACTGGAAGTGGTTACTGCACTGCCAACAACAATGTCCGATTTGGCATTATTTGAAGTTCCCCTTGAGTTGAAGTTGTTGGTAGGATTTATGTCTTTCTTTATGTTTTGGGTGAGTTGTAATTTTCTTTAATAAGCCCTGGCCAAATTCATGCCATGTAACAAGTTCGGTGGACTGCGCAATTCTACGTCAATGATGATATTCTCCTTTAGTCCTGCCATAAACATGTCAACCTGCTGATCAGCTCATACTGAGCTTGCCCGTGCTAATAATGTTTGAAATTCTCGCTGGTAGTCTTCTACAAAACTTGTTTGTTTGAGGTTAGTTAACTCTCCTAAAGGGTGGACCAAAGTGAAGGGTACAATTCTCGCTGAATGTCTTCCATGACATGTTCAACTCTTCCTGTTCAATTTGGTAAAACCATAATTGAGCTTCCCCAATCATGTGGAATGCTGCCAAACCAACCTTGTCTCCCTCAACCGTTCTCTAATTAGCGAAGAATTTTATCGCACCTATGGAGCCACACCAATGGGTCACTTGCTCCATCATAGGTGGAGAAATCTAACTTCGTATACCGCGGCACAAAACCTCCTATTCCTGCACCATTCGCGCCTCCTTTACTGCTGTTGTTTCCTTCATCAATGTGAGGATTCTGGTTTTGGTTGGAGCCTGCATTACTTCCGTTCCCAACGACAACTCCTGTACCACGGCTGCTGGCACGAATTAAAGTTTCAAGTTGCTGTGATAATTGTTGAAGTTGAGCCGTCATCCATGCCTCTACAGTGGCCCGCCTAGAGTCTACTATTGCTATGTTAGCATCAATTTCAGGTTGGTTTTTGTGCAGAAGATTACGTAACCGTTCTTCAACGATATTCTCGTCCGTGGTGAGAGGCTCTAATATCAAATTGTTACGGTCCTGATTCTGGGATCGCGTCACCGAATGATTAACCAGAGATCTTCTCCCAACAAAGGGTTTTTACCCTTGTTCTTCCTCCTGGATGTACCTATAGTGAGTAATCCAATACAGCTCATTGAAGAGAGCTGCAAGCTTGAAACTCGTTAAAAGAGAGAGTTTCAAATCTCGTGATTTCTAATAAATTCTACTTGTTTTCTTTATTGCTAAATAACTCTCTGTTATAGGGAAATCTCCTTACAATCAAGAAGAATAATAGAACTAGAATTCCTAGCTAAACAAACTCCTACTGCCAACTAGAAATCCTTAATAGACTCCCTTTTTTAAATAAACTCCTACTGCCACTAGAATTCCTAACTAAGCAAGGATTCATAATCCTTAATAGACTCCCTTTCCTAATGAAACTCTTACTATCAAAAAATAAGGAAGTAACAGAAAATAGAAACAACAAAAATCAGACCACCTAAGATTTCTTATTTCACACACGGCATCAGTATCTTAGGCAGTAAACTTTTGTTCACATTTTTGTCCCACGAATGCATCCGTAACATATTCATATCTTATTATGTTTATAAATTAATCATATTGTAAAATTAGAGTGATCTTGTTTTTTATAAAATGAACAATCATTTTCTTCAACTGTTGTTTGTCTCGATATTCTAAGATTGTCAGAGATAGGAACAGTACATTCATATGGGAAAATAATTAAGCTATACCAGCTTGTTTGCAGATACCGAATGCTGGGTAACGTTTAAGATCAATATCTCAAAACA
>JANZLD010000002.1:28114615-28125736 GCA_026413575.1 Erythroxylum carthagenense | reverse complement strand
CGTCTTCAATAACGACAACCTCCTCCTCTTCAGCATCTTCTATAGTCAAGCTGGCCATATCGACCGAAGCCTGATCCACTTCCATGTTTTCTGTTCCATGATATTCCTCATTCTGTTGCCTTGATTCCATTAGGATCAGACAAAGACAAACAAAGACAAAAAACAAGCTTGTCAAAAGACAAGACAAAACTTCTTCAGACCATGGATCGGTGATGTCTTCTTGTCGAATCAGTAGGGCTATTCCAGGTTTGATTATGCATTGCGATCTAAACCTCTTTTAATAAAGAAGAAATTGTAAAACTGAAACATAAAAAATTATCTTATTTATGTACGGATAAAAAATTGTGCTGTGTTAGGTTTGATCTCTGAAGCAAGAGGTCGGTTACATCACACTTCTGCTCTCATATGCATGGCTCCACAAATATTTCAGCTATAATCCCTGGCTAGTTCTCAACCCCGTGCTTTGCACGGGTTATTATAAAGTAAATAATAAATTTTAACTATAGAATTAAAAGGTAAATACAAGTACAAAATCTACATATTACATGTCATAAAATAAGATTATGATAAAATAAAAATCTTACAAATAAAATGAGTCTCAAAACATGAGAGTCATATTTATACAAGTACAAAAGATAGATAGATAGTTTACTATTCAAGTATAAAATACAGGCTCTAAAAAAGATAGATAATTTACTAAACAAATGTAGCTGACAAAAAATTGGTGATTCTTGAACATTTCATAGTTAAGTTAACTTTTCTCTTTTTATTTTAGTGGTTAATTTAGTTGAAGACATTTGTGGTGATATTAAATCACATAAAGGCATATTACCCTCAGAAGTTTCTGATATTGATCTCTTCATTTTGAAAATCTGGGGTGTGATTTGAGCTAAGGAAGTAATATCTATTTCAGTGTGACAAATTGCAGCTCTATCATCCTGTGATTAAATAAACTCAATAAGTGGAATATATAATACATGAATATATTGAAGAAATGGATGTACATACTTTAATATCAACGGCAGATAAAGAAATACACCCATCAAGAATGTTTTCTAAAAAGTAGCTGAGTGATTCAATTTGATTTGAATTCTACAGAATGAAAAATATCTTATAAGAGAAGTAGATATGTTGGCACTTTCTGTAAGTTACTATGTTATTGTTTTTTCAACAAACAAGAAATTCAACTCTGTAAAGCAAGAGATTGTCTTACAATTTTAGATGCAGAAACAGGTTGTGGTGCATTTGATTGAATAGAATCCTAACATAAATTTAGATAAATAAGAATAATCATTCATGTGTGATCCATATCATATATAATATTAATGGCATGTATATACTTGTTTGTTCACAGTAGGTAATGATGAAAGAGGTGCAATATCAATAGGAATGTTACTTATTGATTCATCCAAAATTGAATCCTGTAAAGCAAAACTAAATAATTGATTACTAAATGCCTATTTTACATCTAATTAATTTAACAATGAATGGTTTTACAATGAGATAATATATATCTGAACTTTTAATATAGTGTCAACGAAAAGAAGAAAAAATTAGATAATTGAACTTGGTAGGAAATCAATCATATTGTTTGCTAAGTATTAATTGTAGCCAAGGCTCCAATAGAAGTAATTTGCTACAATAATACAATTATAAAAATAAAGAATATCGAAATTTTCTTGATAGAACAGGAAAAAAAATTGGAATGTGTAAAAGTTGTATTAATACTCACAGCTTCGTTAGGATTTATCAAGACCAGTGGTCCTACTGAAAGATCAGTAGCAGAATCACTCAGATAACATTCCTGGAAAAATATTGTATTTCTTGAAATCAATATTGCTATAATATATACATATCTGTGTATATCAATGAAGTTTCATGTAATAATGAATAGTTGCTATTGTTCTTTGTAGTGGGAAGTAGAGTAATACCTGAGACTGGGGTGGAGAATCCATGTATTTATTGATCAGTTCCCCATTATAGCTTACTTTCTTGACAGTGAAACTAGAAGATTTGTTGATTTTATTAAATTTAGTGACTTATACCTTGAAAAGATAAGTTTTCTTAAGCAAACATTCTAACTCATTAGGAAACCCATCTTCATCTCCTTCCTAATTAACAAATTAATTCTAAGCAAACACAAGAAAGAGTAGACAATTTATTATCAAAAATAGAAAAATAAATGTTATAATCTTTTACAAACCTTAATTAGACGGTTTCTGAGATTATTTGCACTAACTTGAATCAGTGGGAAGGCTTGATCATCAAATAACACAAATGACTCCAGACCATCATAAGCATCTTTTACTTGAACATATACTTTATATCTAGAATACATAAATATATCAAAGATTAGTGTTTATCGGTACAAAACATTAAGTTTAAATAAAATTTAAAATGATGGTATACCTCGTTACAATTCTAATTGGAGTGTTCCGACATTTAGAGCAAATGAGTAGGTCATTCAAGACATACCAAATGTTAGAGGTATGATTCCATTATCTTGTTATGCTCTAAATAAAATGTGATTTTAGTTGTTGAATGTGGTTTATTATTGCATTTATTATAGCATAAAGAACTTCCGTTACGCCACAATTAAGATTATCTTTAACATAGTTCCTATCCAATTCATCATGCTTAGTTTGATCATGTTGTATTAGATTATTAGCAATCTCAGTGGTTACCTTATTATTATAAAATAACACCATAGGCTTTTTGGATCAAAACCAAATTTAGTTCAGAGAATTTTCTGCTTAAAAAGTTCTATGATTATATAATCTAGAAGTGAATTGTCTACCTAGTTTTTTATCACCAAAATTAGAGTTTGCATATCCCATAACATTAATACGTCTATGTTTGGAGAGCATAACACCTTTACATGGAGCTAATAATAAATATGTCAAAATCTAGTTAACAATTTTTATGTGTTCATCACTTAGATTATGCATAAACCAACCTATAATACTAAGTGCATATGCTATATTTGACCTAGTGTGAGTTAAATAGATCAACTACTCAATTGTTCTTTGATATCTTTCCTTATTTGTTAATTTTGAATATGAAAAATAGATAGACCGTGATTCATCTGAATAGGAGTATTTTTGGCTCATAGGCAGAGCTACTAGTTTTAATTTTGGGAGTGAAAACAATCCTTGCTTAAATTGAGAAACTTTAATGCTTAGGAAGCATTTAAGAAGTCCCAAACCCTTTCTCTCAAGTTCTTTCCCCAAATAATTTCAAGTTTCTCAATTTTATTTATATAATTTACTTGTTAAATTCATATAAATAATATAGACTAGAAGCAATGTAATTTCATTATGATCATATTTATACCATAAGGTATGATATGTCAAAGCTGACTTAAATCTATAGTTTTTCTTACATAACTCAATCTCCCAAACTGTGCCCTTAATAATTGCTTTAATCCATGTAATGCTTTTTTTTTAATTTACTTACTTTTCCTTCTTCTAACGTAAACCTATGACAGATTCATAAATACTTTATATATTAGATTACTATAAAGAAAGACATTCTTTATACCAAACTATCGTAAAAGTCAATCTAGATTAACTGCAATTGACAGTATGACATGAACAATATTCATCCTAGCAATTTGGTACAAAAATATTTTAGTAATTAATACCATAAGATTGTGTATAGTCTTCTGTAATTAGCTTATTTTATACCTTTCAACTATTCCATCTAACTTGTATTTGATAATGAATATTTAAGTAGACCCTACAACCTTCTTTTCCATTGATAACTCGAAGATAATTAAATATAACTTTAGTCTGTTGGATCTATTACTTTTTTAATAAAAAAAATACAATGTGTTTTTATTCTTCTTCTCTGTTAATGTTAAGTTTTGATAGAGTAACTACTAGAACTAATTTAAAGATAATACATAAATATAATATAAATTTCACAATCGTCATGTAAGGCCCAGTACGAATTTGCTTTATATAGAGCAAAAACCATATATTAATTTGATTGAGTTAAGAGCTTCTTCCTCTTTCTCTCTTCCGGATGAACAAGAAACCTTAGATTCATAGAAAACAAATTTTAAGCAAAATAGGCCAACAATATTATCCCAAGTATCCTATAACAATCTCAGATGAATGTAGCAGCAACAATAATAACAACAATACTCAATAAAAATCTCACTAATGTGCGAAGTTTACGGAACTCTAGTAATACACAACTTTACCTTTAACTAGTGGAGAGATGTTCCAAATAACTCACAAATCTCTGTTCTAGTAACATAAAACAAAAATATTACACACCGACTAGGGAACTAAGTTGATAGAAGAAAATGTTGAAGCATTTTGCAGAAATTTTGGGCTCAATCTGCACTCAATCTGCAACAGAACTCAGTCAAGTTGTCTAAATTTTTTCTTTATTGCTCGCGCTAATTCTTCCACTTGATGTAGCCTCAATGGTGCCCTGATCCTTACCATGGCTTCAGTAATCAATTTACCTTTCAAAATGACTCACAATAAATCATGATTATATACTACGCGAACCCCATAATCTCTAACATGGAAGAATATGGAAGTCTGTAAGAATACAACACTGGCGTGATGAAACTCCTTAGCCGCTGCTTCTAAATCTGAATTGAAGAGTTCATTGCGAGATAAATAGAAAAGCCAAAGATGATCAGATCTAACCTTGTCCATGGTCCTTAGATAATAAGTTCTCGCATGCACGTGGGTACAGACACAATCATCAATTCTGATGTAACAAGCTAGATCTAGATTCTCTGCTTGAAAGGTTAAGGGATCATTGATGGTAACAGTTACACAGAAAGCTAAGCCCATCCAGTTAGTATCGAAGAAAACTGCTGGTAGCTGATGATAGAACCACTCGGGTATTTTGTTACCTGGAACAACAATGTCAAATCTGGTTCTTGGATCAGATAACCCCTGCAACATAGAGTTTTTTCATGTTTTAGAATCAGATTGTGAGAAGTAGAGACAATGAGTGATTGAGAGAGTAAGACCTTTAGATATCGTAGTAGCATTGCTAATGCCTTGTCGTTCCAGTCGAACTTCTTAGAGCAGTTGGTAAAATTTGATCGAGGCGTTCGCAAGCTACAAAGGTATAACATTTCAGGCAATTTTTCTAGTGAAGAACATGATTCAGCATTTATGAACGTCATGCTTGATGGAAGTTCTGGCACTGATTGAAGCCTCTTGCAGTTCTCCAGATAGAGCTGCCCAAGCTTGGAAAGCCTGCTGATGCTTGCAGGTAGGCTGGTGAAGCTGTTGCTGCTAAGATTTAAACTTCTCAACGAAAATAAGCAGTCGATATCACTTGGAATTGATTGTAAATTGCAATTGCTGAAGTCCAACTCTGTTAAAGAGCATAAACCAGATAATGAGTGCAAAGACGAGCTCATAACCGTCGATCCTTCTCTTTCCGAATCCAAAGGATGGAATTTACATCCACTGAAGGAAAGCCTTTTTAGCTCCTTAAATTTGAGAAAGGAAGATGGTAGATGTCTTACGGTACTTCTACTTACATCAAGCTCTTCCAGGCTTCCTAGATGCACAAACTCCTCCAGATTGAAGTCAAGTTTTGAACAGCCGGAAATATTGAGAATTCTGAGATCCTTCAGGCCATATATGCTGTCGGGAAGACTTGCAAGATTTTCGCAGTCCTTCAGGTTCAACACATTTAGATGTTCCACAGAACCTATTGAATTGTCAATCACAGATAATGTGCTGCAACCTTCAAGAATCAACTTCACGAGATTTGGGACCCCTCTAAGGTCTGGCATCATAACAAGATTTTTGGAGTGGCTGAGGTTGATGACTTTCAACTTCTTAAATTGCTGTTAATGATGAAAAATAAGACTTTATGTCCATAACACCATATTCCTATTCAAAAAGCAAAAAGAAATCTGATAGCGGTATTGTGCATACCTTTATGCCTTTCCACAGCTGTTCAACTTGACTGTAACATAGGTTCAATTCAACTAGTTCATCTGATTCAAAACTTGATGGCAGATGCTTGAAAGGATAGCCATGCCATTTAAGTAATCGTAATTCATTAGAAAGGTACTCAATGTCTTTGGAGAAGTGAACGTTATGGAATATTAGCAGCCTAAGTTTGATCATGTTCAAAAAGGCTTTAGTTGACTGGATCTCTTCGTTTCTTGATGAGTCTAATAGGATGCCCTCAACATCTTCTGTTCCCTGAAAATCTCAGAACAAGTAATAACTTACTATGGATAATCTTGGTTATATCTTTTCAAATCCTGTACTATTCTAAAATGAATGAATGTGTTAAAAAGTTTGTCTATCATGGTTTTCTTACTGTACTTCTTGTGAAAACATGAAAGATATCTTTATAAAGCCACAGCCTACTGCGCTTTCCTGGCTCTTGAGATTCTTGTCGAACAATTTTCCGACCCATTTCCTGTAACAAATCATGCATCCCCAATTTGTTATTCGAAATTGTTATGAGAGATTTGTCAATGAGAGCTCTTATTCCAATATCAGGAAAGAAACCACAACTATCCCATATCATTGTCGTCCAATCTTTGTCCTCACCCTTGAAAAAGCATGCTATATCAAGGAATAACTTCTTTTCTGTTTCTTCAAGCCCATCAAAACTTATCTTAAGAGTATTGAAAATTTCCTTCTCAGGATTTTCTTTCAATCTGTCAATTGCACTTCTCCATTCCCTCAAGGACTTGCCGTATAGGAAGGAACCCAAAACTTCAAGAGCTAATGGAACGCCATCAGCATAGTTTACAACAATTTTTAATAAATCTGTGTATTCCTTTGGAGTATGATCCTCTCCAAACGCCTTAAGCCTGAAAAGTTGATGAGCTTCGAAATCCTTCAATCCCTTAACCCTGTATATTCTGTGCACTACATGTCTAACGAGCAAACTCTCATCCCTGGTTGTAATTATTACTCTACTACCAGGACCAAACCAGTCTATCTTTCCAGCCAAGCTCTGCATTTGTTTCAAGTGATCTACATCGTCAATAACTACAAGGATCCGTTTATGGCGCAATCTAGTTCTTATCATCTCAACTCCTTTATACACGTTCCATATTTTGATGTTACTTTCCATAAGAATTTCACAAAGAATCTGTTCCTGCAAAGTGGAGAGACCACCCTTCTGTGCAACTTCTCTAACATTGGCTAGAAATGTACTACCCTCAAATTGATGCGATGTCCAATTGTAATAGGCTCTTGCAATTGTTGTCTTTCCAATTCCTGCCATCCCACATATTCCTACAATGCGAACATCGTCTACTCCTAAGCACATGTATGAATTGAACTCCTCCAGCCGCAAATTCATGCCCACCAAGTCTTCATCAATTGAAGGCGGCATCATGTGACTCAACCTATTGGATATAACTTGAACCATCTCCTTTATAACCTCCGATTCCTTCCTGCATGGAATAAGCAATGAACTTGTTGAAAGTTGTTTGATTGTGAAGAATAATATTTGTTTGAATTTTAAAATTGTCGTTTTGAAGCAAAATCAGGATGCTGCATTATAATGGAAGTATCACTATTGAATAAACACTGTATCAGATAGAACTTCGGCAATTTAACGCAGAGAGGATCCGCAATCTTCAGCCAAATTTGAATCACCATGGATTATACTGATACTAAAAGAATGTTCTGGAAAGCATGTAGTTTAGTATGCTATCATTTAACTAATTAGAGAATAGCTAAAAGTTTTAACAAGTTGGTAAAAAATGCCCAATGCCCATAATATTTAGATTAACAACTCATTACCGGTCTTTGGTATCCCAACCAGAAAGATTGGCAACTTCCGCAAGAGCATCCCTCCATTTCTGCACCTTCTCTGTAAGGTATCTGAACACCTTTTCATGTTTATCAAAGGTTTCTTTATATGCCCCTGTCTGGCTTCTAACCTCAGAAGGAGCCACACCATAAAAAACTGGTATAACGATCTGTCTAGTTGAATTTTTGCATTCAACAATCTTAACAAGTTCATCTAAGCACCAAGTGGAAGAAGCGTAAGTTCTTGAGAAAACAACAATTGAGAGCCTTGATTCCTGTATTGCCTTGAACAGCCCAGGAGCAATGGAAGTTCCTCTCTTCAGACCCAGATCGTCCCTGAAGATTACAATGCCTCTCTGATGAAGAGCAGAATACAGGTGATCTACAAAGTTGTTGCGGGTGTCTTCACCTCTGAAACTCAGGAAAACATCGTAACTCCAACATGAGGAAGAAGAAGGAGTTGAAGTAGCGTTTTGAGTGTTCATCAGAGAAGTCGGATGAAACTGCGCCTGTCTTGACCATCACCCCGACGCTCATTCGACTGCATCAGAGCCCACAAGATCCTATGTATAGCTACAACTGAATGGATGGAAATATGTAAGTCAACGATACCAAGAACAATATAAAAAAGCATGCAAAACGCGTATGAGTTGACCGTAACGAAAAAGGAAAGTTGTTTCGGAGTCAACATTTTCTAGATTTGAGCTAAAATGACAAATCCTGTAAGGAGAAAACAAATAACGCAAATGGGTTCAATGTTACAGGGCCTCTGTATGAGTGAAGACCAGTGTTCTGGATGTGGGCTTGCAGTGATTGGGTTCGGATATTTAATGCTGTACTTGCCTTTCTATTGTGTTCATCAATACGATACGATATTACATGTTTTAGCACCCGTGATTGGATCTTCTTGCGAAAGTCTCGTAATAACCCGTGATCCATTTGTTAAGCACTTGGTTTTTTCTTTCTGCCTTTTTCTACTCGTCTTTTATCTTTCTCACCGTGATCTTTTGTATCTTACTAGAAACCGCTGTCAATTAAATGATTGATCAAATTATGGGTTGGAAATTTTTTAATAGATCCATTTTAAATTAAGAATTATACTTTAAGAAATAATGCTAACAATTAAGGATCATTTGTTAATTTTTAAATTAAAAATATAAAATAATATATTTTTACTTAAATCTAAGCTTACGTTGTCTAGATATAATATAAGCTTACTTGAAATCCAACTCTTTTAAATAAAATGTTGTCGCTTTTGTTAGAATAAATAAACCTCAAGTCAACTTAAACATGAGTTATTCTATTAAAAATACTTGAATTTATGTCCATTTCTTGCTATTATCATGCCTACTAATAATAATAGTAGTATTAGGGCCACCAATACGTTATCTTGGTCTATCTAGGACTCTCCGACTCTGGGTATGCGCACTCTGCTTCTTAATGATCAGAGATTTGTTGTTTTTTTGAGGCTTTAGTCCTCCTTGTTCTGTTCCTCTATTACATCAAAACAAAAAAAAAAAGTAGTAAAAGTCTAGTAAATATGTATTTTGACCCTAATTATATTCTGGCTGATGAAGCTGTAACGAACATTAAGCATTTCAATAGCATAGGACTGAAGATATGCCCACTTCCTTAAAAGAGGGCATTGTGTTACATGAAATAATTAAAAAAACTTAACAGGTTCGTTCAATTACATCATAAAAATTTTAAAACATTTAATTTTTGTGTAATTTTTAATTTTTTTCAATTTATTTTACTAATTAAAATGATTAATTAATTAGTCAATCTTTTTAAGTTAATAAATTTTATCAACTAACATATATTAATTAATATTTATTTTAATCATTTTTAATTAAATTTCAAAATCTTTAATAAATAAGAATAATTTTTAATAATATTTTAAATTTTAAATTTTATTTTATCTTTAATCAATCTTTTAAATATTAAATTTTTGATAACACCGAAAAGCACAGTGTCTATTATTTGAGTCTTTTAGTGGGCTCATTTTGAATTCATTCGGCTAAAATTAAGAAACAAAGTTAGAAATTGTCATATAAAAATAAAGTTAAAGAAGCTCGAATTTCGGAATCATGTGTGTATAATATATTGAAACGGGACCAACAACTAGGTTGCTGTGTGGACTGTGTCATGAAATTGGACAGAGGTTTCTTTAGAAGGGGTCCACTTAGTCGCAGACAATTGGACACGTTTTAATTTCACCGCCCATTGGTGCGATGTGGCTCTGATGTGCTGATTAGGAACTAATTAAGCTCACCAAATTTCTTGTTTAAATACAATCTTGGGATTAAAGCTTCTCAAATTTTAGTTTTGGCAATTTAATTTGCTTGCTGACTGAGAAAAGAGGTCTCATTACCAGGCTCACTCACATGTTTAACAACAAAGGCTTGGGTCCTCTGCAACAGTAATAACACGACGATGGTATCGGATACATTTACTAATTCTTTGATTCTAATTATTAAAAGTATTGGTTCTGCCGGATTCTGGCGAGACTGAACGTTACCTTTTGGATCCATAAGGTTGATCTGTCCCGAGTTTGAAGATTCCTGCAAAATAAAGAAGGCACGTCGGGGGTTGTTTCCTGATTAGTCCCTCTGACGCTCAAGTAAGTCTTTTTGTGAAGGTAAGGTTGCCGAAAAGATAATGAGAGCTAGGTTATGAATTGCGTACCTTTGTTACGATAGAATCATACCTTATATATGGAGCAACAACTAGGTTTAGGTCTTTACGTGTGCATGGGAGTCTCTCATATGCGGACGGGCTGAGGAGAGCATGAATCGGGCTTGGGCTTGACATAGCCATTAGGTATGAGACTGATATTTGAAGAATGGACCGATCGGCCCATGGGACATTTTGACTGGGCTCGGGCCCTGCACGATCGACCCGACCATAAGCCCCCCTACTCCTCGAGTCTGAGCGAAGAGAAGGGTCGAAGGAGTATGCGTGAGTCTTGGAGCTCGTTCGGGGTAGGCCAGATCGGTCGAACATTGGCATTATAGCTCATCCATGAGATAGCTCGGGGTAGGCCCGATCGATCAGATTTTGACGGGTTGTACATGACTGCTAGCAATTGGATCGGTTGACGGAGTGCCTCAACCGGTCGGCATTGGTGATTATGGCATGATAGCTCGTGTCAAAGTAGGTCAGGGGGTCATCATTAGCGAGCGCGTGGTAGTACTCGGAGCATTTATTAGTTGACGGCGCATGCCCTCTGACAGCTTTTCAGAATCTGAAGCGTATCGTCCTTGTAACCGTTGTACAGCTGTTCCGTTTGTCCTTTCAACCGTCATGCCGCTCCGATTTTTGAATAACCCTAATTCTCCTTGGCTCG
>JANZLD010000002.1:28051853-28066896 GCA_026413575.1 Erythroxylum carthagenense | reverse complement strand
ATCCTTTGTTCTATTCAATGAAAAATAACAATAACACTAAAAGATTAAAAAAAATATATTGTATTTTAAAAAATAATTATTAAATTAAAATAATTTTAAAAAATGGAAAAAAATATAATGGGATGTTTAAAATTAATGATATATTAAAAAATTGAAGAATTATGTGACTTTCCTCGACGTTTCCTGAAAACTTTGCAAAAAGATCAATCTTTCTGTGACGTTTTTTAAAACGTCGCGGAATGTCAATATTTTTTGTGACATTTTGTAAAAAACGTCGCAGAAACTTTTTGCCTACACCACATTATGAGATGTTTTTTGTCGAAATGTATTCTGTGACGTTTTTTGAGAATCTGTGACGTTTTTAAAACGTCGCAAATTGTGTTGTTTTGTTGTAGTGGTAGTTTTTTATTACATTAGGTATCCCGGCTTAGCCAGACTAATTTTAAGCCCCTAAGACCCTACCCCAAGAGCCCTAGAGGAGGTAAACCTGGAATCCTAAGATCCCTCAAGTTACTACGTAGCCTGTACACTTCTGCGCACAAGGAGTCTTTACATACTTGATTGTTAGTTGATGATTGATCACTGGCCTCCTCCTGCTCAGCATCAGGTTTCCATCAACCCCTAGGTTCCCTAATAGCTCCAACTCCCACACTGTCGCTAGAAGCGAGGCATCTGTAATTGATCCGATCAAGGAGCTTTGCCCAGGGGGCTAGAGGATCATCAATAGGAATAGTTCTTATTTCTCCTCCTTTGGCATGACTCGAACTCAAAATCTCCTAGAAGGGAGAGCCTTAAGTGAGGAGTTGAAACCATTTCGGCCACTCCTACTTTTCTTGTAGTAGTAGTTTGGTTTTAAACTAAACGACATCATTTTGTTCCTGTAGGCAGAACGTCAACATGTATACAAAACGATGTCATTTGGTTTAAAACCAAACGACGTCGTTTTGGTTTCTTGAAATCTCTACCAACTCCCCTCCCCCCTACCTGCTCGCTGTTTCCTTCGTTCTTCCTCCTCCAGATCTGCTCCATCGTCTGTGTGTTCTCCGTCAAACTAGTGTGTCTCCGACTATTATCGTCGTCTTCTTCGACGATTTTGGTCAAGGTATTCTCCTCTTCTTTATGCTTTCCTCTACTGCGGAAATCATCATGTCTGTGGTTGATTTTTTTTGCTTGATTTGGAGTTTGTTTCATCATTGAGTTGACTATATTTATTTTGGTTATTAATAGGTGATTGTTTATCGATGGCCTGTGTTATTGTTGGAGAATCATGGAAAAAGATTGAGATTTTATGTTGAATTAAGGATGAATTTACCATGCATACCAACTATTTGATAAAAGTATCATAATGCTCTAATTATAAACAAAGATGTTTTGTAATGCATTTTTCTTTTAAATTTTGAATATAGATGCCTATCCTTATGTGTTGTTAAGTTAAATAGTCTCAAACTTGAGACTTGAGAGTTTATAACTTTAAAGTGAGAGTAGTCATCATACACTTGAAAGAGCAAGCCCAAGAGTTGTAGTAGTGTTGAAAAATAGAGTCGAACAAGAGCCAATGCAAAGGAAAGAATTTATATTTACACTTAATTGCATATTTAATGAAGAGTACAAATAAATGAGAGTGGTAGGGTAACATTAGGGTAGGCCTATACAAATATTGATTGATAATAGGACTACATATAAGTTCTTAGATGAATCATTTTTCAAGAGATATAGTAGAGAAATTGAAGAGGAGCCTTACTTTCAAAACACGGTAGGGGGAGGACTCACCAATGTTACAAGGGGTTCACGTAGAGCATGTGAGACATACAATTCTTAATTCTAAGGGTTCATGTGGAGCATGTAAGACATACAATTCATGTTTGATGCACTAATCATCACCTTGGGAGGGTATGATATGGTGCTTGAGGTACATTAAACAATATGCTATATGATTATAAAACTCGCACAATAAAGTTTAAATGGGAGAATCACTTGGTGACCTTAATAGAAAATACTAGTAAAAAGGCCAAAATGATCTTTAATGAAAACTTTAATAAGATTTTCAAAGGTTCAAGGAATGGTGATCTACAACTTACATACCTAATGGATTATCATATGCAACAAATTAAATTTGAGGAAAAACCAAATACATTCAATAAATTAAATCAGTTATTGGCTAAGTTCAGAGAAGGTTTCAAAGAACCTAGCCAATTGCCTTATGGTGGAGTTCATGATCGCATAATTAGGTTGAAGGAAGGAGTATAATCTATTAATACCATACCCTATAGTTATTTTGAAGAGCCAAAGGATACAATTGAGAAAGTAGTTAAGGAATTGATAAATGGTGGGCTTTGGTAACAAATTAAGAGAGAAGTTGATATCTATAAGATATGATAGACCTTAAAGTGGTCACTCAAGAATCACAAATACTATTAAGAGGAGGTAAAACTAATTAGTAAGCTTAAACGGAGATGTTCAAAGTTATATGAAGATACGCTTGATATGTCATAGGAATAAGTATTAGAATGTCATATATCCAAGGAAGTTACAACTATATCTATATAAGAGGGATGGTGGATAGAGTTCAGTATTAATTTTGATGAAGAATAAATTTAGAATCGAATCCTCTCAATTTATAGTCCTTAAATATTCATATACAAATTCAGAGATAGTAAAAGCATTTATCGATTATAGATGAACAAAAGCAATTAGTAGGATTTTCAAAACTTATTTACAATGTTAATGTGGATACATACCAAAGAGACGGTCTAAATGGATTTATTTAGCAAAATTATGGTACAATATCATATATCATGCATTTAGATTTTTCATGGTTATTTTCCTCTCATGTATGATTATTTTGTTGGAGACTCTCCAAACTTGACGATAGATCAAGATATGAAAGATTGGGAGACACCTCCTGTGATCGCAAAATTTTATTAATCGTCCTCAATTTCACACATTAACTTTATCATTATGCACAACATCCTTATTTGAGCCCAAATCCTCAACATTACCTATTATAGTCGAAACTTCTAGACCATAATTGAAATGATAATCTTATGTGTAAGATATAGCTTAATAATCCCAAGTACTTTAAAATATTAATTAACCTAATGCTACTTTCTTTAAATTTAATGAGCCTTAAAGATTTATTGAATCTAATAGGAACTCTAAAATATGCCTTGTTAAGCTGCAAGTATCTAAGTTCCTTCCTTATCTAACAAATTTGGATATAACTAACAAAATCAAGATCAACTTTCTCAAAATAACTTGACGACCCACCCTTATAACTCAACTTAGGATCTTTTTTAAAGTATCCATCATAATATAACTTCAAGCTTTCATATTGAGTAATTATAACACTATAAATGGCAAGTAAACAACAATTTACATATTTAAGAACATACACATATACAAATACATATGCAAGCTAAGGGACCTTTGGTTGAGAGTTCCTTGTAAGAACAAAGTGCTACATAAGATGTTAACTGAGCAAAAAAAAGTTGAAAATGATATATTGAGTTAATGATGTTTAGAGTGCAACTATTCATTACATAATAGCATATGTCTTCATTGCTATATTGACAAAAATGGTAAGCTTATTACTAAACTTTTCACTTTTCATAAACATGAAACAAAAACAAATTATGATGATTTTTAGATGAAATTTAACTTTGATATGTATACAGCTATACTATATTTTATTTAAGTAAAAAAAGAGTATAAAGTACCAAGAAAGACAAAATAATGATTTTTTTTATCTAGGTAGTGCATTTGATTATATATATGTCCTCCTATTTTGTGATGCTTATGTATCATATAACCCACTTAGATTTAACCACCCTAATAGTTCCCCTATAACCACTTAGCATCTAACTATCCCCTAATCAAAGCCACTTCTTGACTAATTGCCTACCAATACAGCATTGTTTTCTGAAAGAACAAGTTAATCATATTTTAACTATCTTGACTCCTAAATCTTAGACTTCCTCACTAATTCTCGTGCCCAGAAATTTCCTAAATAATCTAATTGACTTCTAGAAATCCTAACAACTAAGACCTAAATAATCTTATCCTCAAGGTACCTAAAAATTTAGAAAGGTTTCTGTTCTTATATAAATGAATGAAATTGATTAAATTGAGTTATTGCTGATTAGAATTGAGAATATCTTGATGTATTAACTATAAATGAGGGTGTATGGGTTAGAAATTGGTATAATTGAACTGTGAATCAGATTATTATAGATTTTGCGATGTAAATGTGGACTTAATTGAGAATAGATATATAGTTTGGAGACCCAAATTGAACTGTGGTTACTGGTGGATACAGAAGTATATTTTTATTGCAGGAATGGCCCTTCTTTCAAAAGGGGATGTCCAATTATAGTGGAAAACTTTGCCAAATTTTCAATAGGTTTTTTGTATAGCTCATGAACTTGATTGATTATAACATTTCATGGCAATTGTTTTAATATATCCCACTTTGTAAACTGTGAACAATTTTGTTCTTGGTTGTAGGAACTCATTTGTTGGTAGTATTTATATTTTGAAGGAGATTGAAGAGAAGCTTTAGCAAGTATTCAAATGACATTCATTTCATTATATTTTTGACAATGTCAACAATGATTTTTCACACATGGCGAATGACATTTGTATAAGTTTCTATATTTCTCATTCTAGGTCCGTCATCATCATCTTCCTTCACCTACTTTAGGAAGATCCTTCTGTGTGTCAGTTGAGGTAACTGATTTTGTTTTTTACTATGTTTTTGTGAACTTAGTTTAATTTGGGTATTTGTTTGTAGTTTGAACTTACCATATGAACTTCCTGCATTTTTAATTGAAATGGCCTGCACAATGTGAAACTTGTTTGTGTTATGAACTTTGATTTATCATTGAATTAATATAGGATGAGTTTGACTTATATTATAGTTCCAATTACCTTAATATGACATCTAAGTTATTTCATTGATGCTCTCTAAAATGATTAGCGTCTCTTTACTTTTCATGTGCAAATTTTTACATGTATCTTTTTAAAATTGTACATGTTAAAACAATTTATTAAAATAAGTATTCATATTTTTATGAATACTTATTATATTTGGCACTAGTATATATTTAATATAGGAGTTTTAACATTGACTATCTTCTAACATATATGATTACAAACATATATGTTCGATCTTAAGTTTATAAATATTTTAGATCTCAACCTATAAACCTTAAACCATAACCCGTGATGGAGCTCCTGTGAGGCTTGTCGGTGAAAAATACGAGAAGTCTAGGAGTCACAACGAGAACTTGTTGTCTTCATTCACAAGTCTTTTCTCAGATGTTTTGTAATATTTGGCGAACATAAATGATACTACCTATGGAATCACTGTTTTAAATTAAAAGTTTTGCATAAATGAGTTATGTTGATAGATCTTGTATGTATAGACGATTAATACCTGATGGTTACATTAATCCTGAATTTGTTGAGGGAGTTGAAGCTTTTATTCATTATGCATGTTCTCAACCTGCATATATAGATGGTTCAAAGATCAGATGTCTATGTAAAAAGTGCAAACACAAATATTTCCTTCCTATTGATGAAGTTAATGGGCATTTGCTAAGAAAAAGGTTTGTCCCCAATTATTTTGAGTGGACACGATATGGAGAACCGTTGATTCGTAGCACCTCAAGGGGTAATCAAACACAATCGTCTATCAACTTAAATGAGTTTGAAGGGGGGATTAGATTTAGAACAAATCCAATTGACATGCAAATGGTTTATGATGCAACCGGTAACACCTTTAAGGAAAAATACAGAAAATCTTGAAGAAGAACCTAACCCACATGCAAAATAGTTTTTTGACTTACTATACTCAGTTGACTAAGAATTGTGGCCTAATTGTAAGACAATGACCCAATTGTCTTCAATTGCTCGAATATTGAACATAAAGTCTGAAGAGTATATTTTAGACCGTAGTTTTGATAAAATTCTTCAGTGGTATAATGAATAATTACCTCCTAATCATACAACAGTTGATAGTTTTTACAATAAGAAACTTATTAAGGGTCTTGGTTTGCCTGTTGATAAGATTGATTACTGCAAGGTAGGATGTATGTTGTATTGGGGAGATGGTGTGGATTTACAAGAGTGCAAATTTTGTGGTCAATCAAAGTTTAAGCCTAGAAAACGTTCAATCAAACAGAAATTAGTACCCTAGAAGCGGATGTATTATTTCCCACTAACTTCGAGACTTTAAAGACTATATGCTTCAGATGTTACTGCATCTCACATGAGATGGCATAATGAACACGATAGGAAGACAAAATTATGAGTCTTCCTTTAGATGAGTTAGCATGGAAACATTTCAATGACACCCATCTTGAGTTTGCAACTGAAAGTCGAAATGTTAGGTTGGGATTGTTGACGGATGGATTCCAATCTTTTGGTCAATTTGACCAGCAATATTCATCATGTCCAATCATAATTACTCCTTATAATTTGCCTCCATGGGTGTGTATGAAGGACGCATATATGTTCTTGACAGTGATTGTGCCAGGGCCTTCAAATCTGAAACATAAAATTGATGTTTTCTTACAACCATTAATATCTAAATTACAGCATCTTTGAGAATATAGTATTCACACATATGATGTGTCTGTGAAACAAAATTTTGTATTGAGAACAACATTGATGTGGATCATTAGTGATTTTCTGAAATTTGTCATATTGTCTAGATGGAGCATAGTAGGAAAACTGGCTGGTCCTTATTGTGACAATGATTTTGATGCATTTTATCTTCCAAATGGGGGGAAAATGTGTTGGTTTGAAAATCACAAAAAATTTCTTCCTCCAAATCATCCATTTAGGCGCAATAAACAAAAGTTTATTAAGAATAGAATGGTCAAAACACCTCCTCCCCCCTCACAAAGTTGGTGAAGAGATTTTGCAGGAGGTTGATGAACTAGGCTTGCTGAAAGTTACAGAATTTGAAGCTGATGAAGTAAATATAAGCATTAGTAAAAAATTTTGTTAGAGAAAACGAAGCATCTTTTGGGATTTGCCATCTTGGAAAAAAATTGATACGTCATAATCTAGATGTGATGCATATTGAAATTTTTTTGACAATTTGTTTAATACCATAATGAACATTGAAGGGAGGACAAAAGACAATGCAAAATCAACAGCTAATTTGCAACTTTTTTGTAGAAGGAATGAATTACTTAAGGATCTTTGCAATGGTAAATATCCGAAAGCATGTTATACTTTAGACAAAAATAAAAGGAAATATTGTGTGAAGGGTTGAATAATCTAAAATTTTCCGATGGTTATGTTTCAGACTTAGCAAGGTGTGTGGACATGAGGAAGTACAAATTATTTGGGTTGAAAAGTCATTATTCTCATGTGTTTATGCAAAGGCTAACCCACTTGCATTTCTGGAGTTGCTACCGAATAAGGTTTGGGAAGTGATAATAGAAATAAGTTTGTTTTTCAAAAGTTTAACATCATCTGAAATCAAGTTGACTGAAAAGGAAATTCTAGAAAGGAAAATTCCAATAATTTTGTCCAAGTTAGAAGGAATTTTTCCTCCAAGTTTCTTTAACTGTATGGAGCATCTACCTGTGCATTTAACACATAAGGCAAAACTGCCAGTCCAGTTCAATATCGATGGATGTGCCAGTCCAGTTCAATATCGATGGATGTATCCGTTTGAGAGGTAATTCAAATTCAAATTATTGTCATTGAAGTAATAACATGTTTTAACTAGTAAATTGTACTTACCATATTCTGTAATAGAGGTACTTATATCACTTGAAGAAAAATGTCCAAAACAAGGCTAAAGCTTAAGGTTTAATATGTAATGCTTATTTAGTGGAGGAAGCTATTACATTTTATTCACATTATTTTGAGCCGCATTGTTCACATAAGAGAAAGAAAAGCTCCTCGTAATGACAATGGGGGAGGAACGAGTGATGTTGATGGTAACTTATCCATTTTTACATATCCTAGGTGAACATATGAACACACAACAAGAAGAATGTTAACAAAGGAAGAAATTGAGGCTGCCCATGGTTACATTTTATTGAACTGTCAAGAGGTTCAGCCTTTCATGTAGTAAATTGGATATGATTATTTTGGTTTTCAAATTTTTTGTTATTCATAATGGAAATATATAATAATGTATTTAGATTATATGAGGCATTGTTACATGAGATAATTCCGGACAGTACACAGGATGAAGTAAATAAAGAAGTTGGAAGACACTTTCCATGATGGTTCGAGATATATGTAATTTTCCACTTACAAATATTCTCATAATTGAATTATAAGATTTAAGTGTTGAAATGACATTATACTCATTGATATGATATTTTCTTTTTATGTAGGCCTTAGAAATTCCAATGCAAAACAAGTTCATTTGTGATCTTGCTAAGGAACCTCTGCGAACTATTAAATCATATATGGTGTATTTTGTTAATGTATACAAATATCAAACAAAATATCATGGTCATAACATAGCAACAATAAATAGTGGAGTTTCTATACATGGAGAATTAATGAATTATTATGGTAAAACTATTGAGATACTTGAAGTTGAGTACCTTGCATTGCCAATAAAGCGACTGTGATATTTAACTGTGATTGGTTTGACCTGACTCTAAATGTTGGAACAAAAGTGCATAGCCGATACAATCTAGTTAAAATCAACAACCGAAGAAGATTGAGACAATTTCAACCTTTCGTGTTGGCTATGCAAGCGAAACATGTATGTTATGTCCCTTTTCCCAACTTACGACGAGATAAGTCAGAATGGTTGGCAGTTTGCAAAGTTAAATTTAGAGGTGTTTTTGAATCATATGGAAAAGGAGAACAGAGAATTGAAAGTGAAGCGTTTCAGGAAGATGCTGATTTTATAATTGCATCTGTCAAATATGATGATAATGAACCTTTGAACGATCCATCTAACAAATATGTTGAAATTTCATCTAGAGAGGATGACGAGGGTCAGAAATCTGAAGAGGGGCCAGAATTTGATTCTTATTCTTTATAAAATGAAGATGACTGTAATTTATAATTAAGTTATGATAGCAATTAATTTGCATTTGTTTTTGAATATTTTATTCAACAAAGAACATTATTTCTTTTTCAGTATATTATGTCAAATATAGAATTCAAATTCTTAATCAAGGAATGTCAACATGGCATCTAGTTCCGGATGGTAATAATTCATTTCGTTGGGAAGAATGTGATAAAATTGTCCTTGTCGAAGGAATAAAATATGCAACAAAAATCTCCACTTCAAACATTAATGATCGTTTGCCTTCCATGACCGATCTTCTGTTTCAAGGTGTATAGTATCATCTGAACAGCCTCATTTTCCTTATTATATACATCTTCTTATATATATTTTAACATTTGATGGTATATAATGTGTTGTTTTAAGCTTGCTTGAATCTCGAAAATGACATATATGCCGATGGAGGTAGGAGCAATGTCACAATGGTCCATAAAGGATTAGGAAAAGCGGTTATTTTGGAAAAGTCATCAATTCCATAGAGCTCGTCTAGATATTCACGTATTTATGTCGCTCCAGTATTGGTTCATTTAACGATTATCTAATTTGGTAATATCTAAGTTATATACTAATTGTGATGAAGGTAAACCGTTTCGTACTGGCAGTTCATTAAGAGAGTTTGTCTTCTATCCTAAATCTGACAACTCATTCACTGTATCCTCTACAAGTTTAGCAATAACAGAAATGCTGATGTAAGTAGGTGTTGAAAACCCTACACGTGAGGGAAGAACTTTTACGATTTCCATTAATGCGCTCAAGCATGCTAGGACCCTTCTTGGGAATCCAAACATCATAGACTCATTTACCTTTATCAACTCTCATGTCTCTTGGAATCTAAGAAAATAATTATATCGTTGTGATTTATCGATGCAATACACTAGACTTAGCTTTAAACTAATTATATTATTGTTCTATGACTGTAACAATTATTTTCAATATTTGTACTTCAATATGATATTCAATAAATAGCTTTATTTACTTTTGCATATATTGTGTCAAATATTAAATTCAAATTCAAATTCTTATATTTCTTGAAATTTCAATAAACCATGAATTTCAGGTAGAAATATAGGGCCAAAGCGACAACGTGATGTAATGCGACCCAAGTTCAGACACATGTTCGAAGCTACTTACTGCAAAGGTGGACCATCACAGTCTCCAGCTGCAACTGAATCACCACCTTCCCCTCCAAAGCCTACAGTTACAGATGAGCCATCACCTATTGCTCCTCATGTTATGCTATCCACCACTCCTACATCATCCATTACCCCTATAGCAGATGAAGGAGACGACCGCCAGCCTGGAGCTAAGGGTCCTAATGGAAGAAACCACATAATAATTTGTAAGTGAAATCGCATAAAACACTATATAAGTTTCTAATTAAGTTATAGGTTTAAATTTTTCCAAATGGTATAAAATTATTTATTCTTATATTAGGTTGATTCCGTATGGACCATATTCCAGAAATATGACTTCTAAATTTAAGTAGAGGATTGATCCTGAGTATTATGTATGGAAGAATATCTCTCAAGCCATAAAGACATTTTACTTTCAAGAGTTTGAGGAACAATATAATTCATTTTTCTTTTTTAATTGAATTGTATACATTAATTAGATAAAAAATATTATATTACAAGTTATCGAATTTTTTTTAGTTCAAAAAGAATTTTTCTGAGATTCTAAAATCGACGTTGTCATACATAAATTATAGGAGAGGCGAGCTCGTACACGTCATCGCAACTTTATTGGTGCGATACACAGAGATAGTGTACGACCACCTTATATTTTAGAGCAAATATAGACTCATTGGCAGGAATATTGGACATCACCTAAGGCATTGACTATCTCAGGGCATAACTCGAGCAACAGATGTGGAAGCCCAGGGGGAGATAGCCTTCCCGTATATACGGGAGGATCAATTACCCACCACGAGCATACGAAGAGACTTTTAAGTATCTAAACTTTACACTTATATTCTAACTGTTTTACTTTGTTGTATTACAATTTAAATTGATCTGTGAATGTTGGAATAAAAATATGTGTATTATGGATAATGATCATGGTATAAATGTCTGATGCCTTATATGACTATGTTGAGTTATTTTATCTCTTCAACAAGGGTAAATATCATAAAAAATAGAGAAAATTCTGCTGAAATTTTAATAAATTCTAGTTAACTTATAACATTTTATTGTTATGCAGGAAAAGTTTATAAGCATGAGACCTACACCCCCATCAATTGTTTTTACACATTTACACGAAGAAGCATGATGGTGTGACATTCATCAACAACCGATGTAGAGGACTGAATGTATGTGAAATTTATGTTTTAATATTCATTCCTAATAATTATCACTTACTAATATAAACATTGCCTCCTAATAGCACCAAATACAAGAAAGCATTCAGTGACAATCTCAGCACTCTCAAACTGTTGATGAGAGTCAGACATATCTTGATGCGGTGGGTAGTAGGAACCGTCGTGGAAGGATCTTCAAACTAGGTTCATTTCTGAACACATGTTATTCGCAACCCTCCACATCCAGTACAATAGTATCTAGTAGACGATCGACAATGAGATAATACCATCAACTTGAGAGCGCTATGTAGACATTGACAAGTCAGTTGCAATAGATGATGGAGTACATGGATAAGCTCCAAAATGACATGGAGAAATTGAAGGGGAGGGTTAGCACCCCAGACCATCCGCGGTCACTAGGACAATAGGATTGTTGTATTCATTTGGTTTGGATTACTAAAGACTTATTATGTATAATTTAATGTTTTTGTTCAATGAAGAAAATTTTAACTTTATATGATCACTCAACTTTCTGTTTAAACAAATTAAATATATAAACAAATCAAAAAATTATGCACATATAATTAATAACTGTTGAAATTTTGTATTAATCATAAGATTATGAAATAAAATTTGATGTCGGGAATTTAAAAAAAAAATTAATAACTATACCGACAAAATTTTAGGTTCCATCGGTATAATGAGTCATATCATATTGGAAAAAATGTAACATATTTATGATATACTAACTGATGGAATTTTAGTTTCCGTCAGTATATTAAGTCATATTTACTAACGGTTTGTCATAAATCGTCTGTATATTTACCGACGGTTAACGCTTTGACCGTCGCTATATATACCGATGAAAAGAGTAATTCGTCTGTATATTTACCGACAGACAGGAATGTCCATGTCCGTCGACAAATTTACTGATGGCCTTTTTAATGACACGTTTGTTCGTTGATGAATTCTGTCGTCAATTTATATTGCCGACAGAATATTAACATTTTCCGTCGGTAATTTCCATCGCTAAATAACCTTTTTCTTGTAGTGCTACTATGTCATTCTTTCTCTCTTCCTAACTTTTAAATTTCTACATTATAAGTTTGTGTTTTCAAGACACTCTTTCAATTTTTCAATAAGCTCCTTCTATTTCTATAAAGCAAGAGGTTCTTTTCGCTTTAGGCTTCAACAGGCTCCTATCAATTAGCAGGTTTATTTCTATTTGAGCTTTAGCAAGCTCCTATCGATTGACAGGTTTCTTCCTTTTTGAGCACAAATAGGATCCTAGAGTTCTTTCACCTTTTAAATAACTAATAGGATCCTTTCTTTTTAAACATTAATAAGTTCCTTTTGAAGTTTAATAGGACCTTTCTATTTATCAACCCATGTTGTTTATGAAGGATTTTAAAGATTTAAAATACCTAGCAAATTTTTTTACACACAATTCACCCCCTCTTACGTGTGTTTACTTTATCATTTAGTATCAGAGAGAAGTTTCACATTTATTATGTTTTACAGCATGTTATAGATAATGGCAAACAACTCGTTCTATGAACTCTTCTTATAGATTTTACCCAACCTAGGAAGATCTTGTAGTTTTCTCTTTAATAGATCAAACTTAACCCTCTTTATCCAAGTTAAGAGTTAAACAAACATCTGATCTCCTAAATCTTGATGTATGAATTAAATATTAAATCTTCCAATTTCACTCCTTTAATTCAATCAATATAAAAATATCTCACGAAAAGCTTAACTTCATTAAATTAAAGAGTTAATCAAAATACAAAACATCCTTAGTTAATCGTACCTAAATTTATATCCTAATTTAGTTTATAATCTAATAAAGAATAACAACTAGAAATAATAAAGAAAATAAGATAAATAAATCATAATTGATGAATTTTGAATCTTAAAAAAATTCTGATAATAATCTTTTTCTATCTTCAGAGAATGAATAAATCTTTATCAAAACTGAATGTAGAATAACTTCATAAATGATTTTTTGATGATTTTTGGCTAAAGAACTGCTTTCTTTTCTACCTTCTTTTTCTTTAAGTCTAAAACCCTAGCTTTTTAATGAGTTACATGACCCCAACTTAGGTCCATGTTGCTGGTCATGTTTCGCTTGAAGTCTATACAAAATTGTAATGCTGATAGGGACCTGTATGGGTTTATATAGGGTATGTATTCTTCATCTTAGGGTAACATAGGGTGTGTAAGGTTGTGAAGGAGAAAAAGAAGGGTCCAGCTTTGAACACTACCATCATGTAGGTGTTGTGTTAATGGGTCCTTCTCTTGTTATTTCAAAATTGCTCTAAGTTAGTCCAATTCTTCTTTAAATTCACTCCTTTGCCATGTATAGGCAGAAATAAAACCTAACATGATAATACTTGTCATATTAAGTATCAAATCCTTCAAAATTATTCAAAATAAAAGCAATACAACGATAATAACAACAATAACATCCCTTTAGATGTTCCCCTAAGGTGTGGGGTCTAGGAAGGTTTAAAAGTACGCAAGCTTACCCCTAACTGGTAGAGAGATTCAAAATATAAGTAATATATCCTGAAAATAGTGCTAAAAGTAATATAGCGTACATCAAACTCCCCCACACTTAAGTAATTTCTTATCCTTAAATAAATTCAATTTCAAATAAATAACAATTCTAGAAAAATGTCAAACAAATCAAACATACCACTGAACATTTTCTAATACTCATTCAATTATAAAGGTCATCAAAATGATGGGTAACTCACTATTTGCTCAATTCACAAGTTAATTCAGTTAATTTCATAATTTTTCAAATTTCAATCCAAATCTCAAAATTCAATTCCATGCATAAAATAAACATTCACAAGATAAAATGCTTTTAACTTTCAAACATCATTCACACCTTTTTATTAATAATACAAATTTAAACCAAACTAGAGTGTTAGAAGCTTATTTGAAAAGTCACTAGCCTTTTTACGCGAGAGTAAATACCTTATCATAAATACTCTTAATTACTCAACTAGGTCACTATCTCAAATGGCTACTAGCACCACTTTTTAACTTTGATCTTTTTATTAATACGAAACCATTTCATTTTTGTGTGAACTAATAAAAATGCCTAGAAGAAGTCACAATTACTTAATATATATACACTTTAAATAAGGAATATGTAATGATCATCAAGTATTCATTCTCCAAATTCATAAAACAAATTAAGTTCACTTTGTCACCAATACTTATACTTAACTATATATGCAAACCAAACATTAAAAATAAAATTATTACTTAATATTCTCCAATAGCATGCTTTTAAAGAAGACTAGATTTCCAAAAATTAATTCAAATTGAGAAAGTCATGAAAAAATCATGAGCTTAAGTATATATTCTTAATCCTGAAATCCCTCCCCCACACTTAAAATAAGCATTATCCTTAATGTTCAAAACATGAAAAATAAAAATAAAAAAGAGATGATAGAAGACTTGAACTTCCTTTATTTTAATTCATATTGGTTAAGTCTAAATAAGATTTCTTTCCATTGATTGATTTTCCATCAAAGCACTGAATGGACTACAAAGAAAGCTCAAGAAAAAAGGAAGTAGTAATAATAAAATATGTTGGATCCCGATCTTTAAATGGAATTTAGAAATATTAAATGAACTTGAATGAGTGTTTTAATGTATGTTTTGTGTATTAGATG
>JANZLD010000002.1:28035998-28051753 GCA_026413575.1 Erythroxylum carthagenense | reverse complement strand
GTTAGTACAGATTTATTGATAGATGATTTTCATGATCTAAAAGAACGGCGTGTTGCATTTTGATTATTTATTAATAAAATTATATAATTGTATTATTTTTTTGCATTTAGATGTTAGCCCCCGGCCCCCCCTTAGATCTGAGTCTGGCTCCGTCCCTGGTAGTTGGTGGTAGGGATCATCATGAAAGGATCTTCGGAATAGATTCATTTGCGAACACATGTTATTTGCAATCCTCCATGTCCAGTACAGCAGCATCAAGTAGACGGTCTATAATGAAACAATACCATCAGCTTGAGAGCATAGTGCAGATATTGACAAGTCAGCTGCAACAGACGATAGAGTACATGACTAAGCTCTAAAATAACATGGAGCAGTTGAAGGGGAGGGCCAGCTTCTCAGACCATCCACAGTCACTGGGACAATAGGATTGTTATAGTTATTTAGTTTGAATTACCAAAGACTTATTATGTACAATTTAATATTTTTATTATCAATGAAGAAAATTTTAACTTTATATCATCAATCAACTTTCTCTTTAAACAAATTAAATATATAAACAAACCAAAATATTATGTACAAATAATGACTAACTGTTGAAATTATGCAATAATCATAAGATTATGAAATCAAATTTAATGTCAGGATTTTAAAAAAAAATTAAATACCTTTACTGATGGAATTTTAGTTTCCGTCGGTATAATGTAACATATTTACCGATAGTTTATCATAAACCCTCAGAAAAATGCAACATATTTATGGTAGACTCACCGACGGAATTTTAGTTTTTGTCAGTATAATGAGTCGTATTTACCGATGGTTTATGATACCGATATTCAACATATTTACGGCTTGACTCACCGACAGATTCATCTAACCGTCTATATATTTATCGATAGTTAACAATTTTGACCGTCGATAAATATACCAACGAAAAGAGTCTCTTTCGGTATATTTACCGACGGATTAGAATTTCTATCGGGAAATTTACCGATGGCCTTTTTCATGACATCTTTGTCTGACGGTGAATTCTGTTGCAAAATTTTATTTCCGACGGGTCATTAATTTCCGTTGCTAAATAACCTTTTTCTTGTAGTGAAAGGTCCGGAGCAAAAGTTGTAGGGGATCCTCCTATTATTACCTTTTTTCTTATCTCAGCTTAGTGGATATTTAAGAAGGCATCTTGAATATTTGGTAATGGCTTTAGCACCAAGATTCTCCCTAGAATCTAGTTGTCGAGTCCCAACTTGAATTTCGATATCCTCTTCTTTTTGGTGATCTCATTATACATTTTTCCATCACCTAGATAGCCCCAATGGTATTCTTGAAAAACGTCCAATTGTTGTCTATGTCGAGTAAGTTTATTGTAGTACTGCGTTACAATAAGATCCCTTTGCAGAAGATAATAGAATCTCAAAAACTTTTGAAGTGTTTGATTGGCAACTCTATGCCTTTCGGTTGCCATGTAGTACTATTTTTTGGTTCCTCATGGTTGTTGGTAATAAGACTTTCAGAACTCATAATTTAATTACTTTTGATAAAGATGAGGTCCGTCTTTCTGTTGTCAGATACCTGTGAAATGATATTTTTTTTTCCTTTTTTAATACTGGAATAGTATATATTTTATAAGGGACTATAAAGAAAATAGATTTTAAAATATTTTTTATTTAAATTTTCAATAATTTTATGTGTAGCAGAGAATGTAAAATTAGAATATCAACTCCCATTACAAAAGTTTGATTTAATTAAAATTAGAAAGAGTCATGAAAATTATAAAATTTAATACTAATTATTAATATTGATGTATTCAATTCAATTCTGTTTTCCCATTTGTACTATAATTGCAATTTTTATAGTTATGTTTGTTCATAAATTTTGTGAATAACAAAGGCATTGTTTGTGTGTGCAATTTGATCCATTGATTATCTAGGCACTTAAAAGGAGTTTTCAACCTGCAACTGGAACTAGCTTAGGTTTGACATACTAATCACTAGCTGAAGGGAAATTAAATGTTTTGCAATATGTTTTGTTGGTTGAAAATGTTATGCTTAGCAGCAAATCAATTTGGAAAGGTTACAATGTCATCTGTCAGAACTGCCAATGAATTATTATTCAGTCGGGAAGGAGTTCTACAAAAGAAAGTAACGAGAATACAAGCGGATTACAGAAAAACTAGGCATGGGCTCTCTGTAGCTTACAGGTAAGCATCTTTAGCCACCGGAACAGGACTTTCAGGCAGCTGTCTGCCCACCAAAACCCTCCTATTCACATCATCCCTGGTGCCACACAGAACTGGATGCCTTAGCCGGAATATTTCCATCACTGCATTCTTTTTCTTTTGTTTTGTCATTGCTTTGACACCACTATGCAGAGGCTTGTTTTTCTGTTGGTGAATGCCCCTAAGGTCCAGGAACGAACTTGACAGACCATTCCCTCCAGATTCTGCAAGACGATCGAGTTGTTTTGAAGTGCTATCAACCTCGAAATTATCAAGAAGAGAATTTCCGTGGGAATGCGCAGGACTAGGTGTTTGTGATCTTTCCTTGGTTCTTTCCTTCGTTCTCATCATTAATGCTTCTAGCTTATATCTTGAAGGTCTGTAAACTTGGCGACTTCTTGTGATATCGAATTCACGCATTGGCTTTCCCTCAGACCCAGAGCCATGTTGGTACCATGCCCAGGCAGCTGCTTTTACAAAGCTTAAACCATCATCATTATGAGTGCCATCTTTAGGCTTCTTTCTGTCCCTGAAAATGTTGAAAATTGCAGGTGGAGGAGACATGGGTAGAGATGAAGTTGAAGAAGGAAAATGTCAGAAAATGGAGCTCCATGCTATAGCAGCGAAATTGGTAGGTAGATGTTTTAGTTTTGAGGATGTGAATCTCTTTGTGGAAGAAAGGTGTCAAGGCTCATGAAACGACATCCGACATGGTCCCTTCACCTGGTGATGTTTTCAGAATTGAAGGAGATCATTCAACAGAAAATGGAAGATTGGACCCCCCAGAGGCTAGATGTTCGATTGGCTTTGGGGTCTTACAGGCCACATTTTGTTCTTCTGAATGTAATCTTCTCTCACTCGTCTACGTAGCAAGTCAATTTTATTCCCGTAGGAAGCTCCTTTTAGCCCATGCCAACTACTTTTTGCTCGTCTACATTAGTACTGGTAGATGATATATGATCGGTGATGGGTCTCGATATACACAAAAATCGAGCCTACTCACGTTCACGGAACAGCATGGAGTTTTATCCATGGTGAAGTACTACATATGGGTTCTGAAAGGGCTGCATTATTTCTGAACAAACAGTACAATGCAAGACTGTCACCAACTCAACTCAGCGTTTGCGTTTTACATGTTGACAAATTTCATTTTCAACATGCCTTTATTTCAGCTCTTCCCAAAATTATTCGTTGTCTTCTTTGACAGCTTGAAACGTGGCATATATTACATCTTTAATTCACAAACATAAGAAATCATCCTTTCAGCACCAAGTTCAGTACTTCAGGTTAATTTATGGTTATCCTCAACTTCATCTAATCCAATTTATAAAAGGGAAAGGAAATAGCTTCTTATATTTCATGATCGATTTAAAAATTTGTATAATAAATTTTAAGTATAATATCAAAATCGGTATCTAACGATGTGAAGATCCCTTGCCATTTGTGTAAACAAACTCCTGTAGTTTAAATGTCAAGACCTAACTGTCTACATTATATTGTTCAGAGGCTTAAGGACCGCAATGTCTTAAAGAGATAAATGGGAGCAATGAATTAAAGAGTTTTCAGAATTTACAATATGATTAACCCAAAAGGAAAAGAAGTGCAAGACTTCACCGCAATTAAATTCATGTTCTTAAATAATTCTAAAGGGAATTCTTTTAATAAATATTTACGATATTAACTTGACTCTATTTAAGTAAAATTTGTAATTAAGAATTGTCTTCCCTTTAATTAATTTTTGTAATTTTCAAAATAAATTAAAAATTTTCAACTAAGATTCAAATATAAAATTTTTAATAAACACCTGTGAACAAAAAAACAAGTAAATGAATAAAACAAATGTACAATTAACAAAATAGAAGGACAAATACTATTAACAAAGGTATTCAAAGTAATTACAAGATATAAGAAACAAAGAAAAATCAAACAGAAAGTTCAAAAAGCCTATGGAAAGAAAAAAGATTTCTCTATATAAGATCCTCTACCTATATCTTAATTTGACAAAGTTTACTATTAAGGGCCAAGTTCTCGACAAACTTTAGTAGAGTTATATCATAAATGATCACCTTCTCTCAATTTTTCTCAAGTCTTGTTCTTCTCTTACAATTTTTATGTACAGTCGTCTCACTAGAGCGTCAAGTTGTCTCTTCTTAACATATCTGAATCATTTAAGTCTTATCTCTCTTAACTCACTATCAATGTTAACTACCTCCAACCTGTCTTTTACCACTACATTTATGACCTTTCTCTTTTTGTAAAGCAATTGAGCATCTTCATCTCTGTCATTGTTAACTTACAAATATGCACAAGTTTAATGAGTCAACAATCTGCTGCATAGGGCATGGTTTGCCTAATTGGTAAATGATAAAATTTATCTTTTAGTTTGAATGATATCTTCTTATTACATAAAACTCCTGATGTGCCTCTCTATTTAAGACATCATAATTTGATACGGAGCTCATTTTCTATCTCCCTATTACTTTGTACAATAGATCCAAAGTACTTAAAAGAATCTTTTTTTAGTATAACTTGTAGACCAATCTTTACTTTCACGTCGAGCGTAACTCAATTACCTGAAAAATTACACTTTAGGTACTCAATCTTAGTCTTATTAAACTTAAGCCCTTCGAGTCGAGCATATTCCCCCAAGTTCTAGCTTTACATTAACACTATTTTGTTTCATCCACTAAAATAATGTAATTAGCAAATAACATACATCAAAGCATATCTTTGTTGGATATTCTTGATGAGTTCATCCATAACCATTGCAAATAGGAAGGGACTTAATAAGGATCCTTAATGTAGTTCGAAATCGATAGGAAAATCATCTAAATCTTTCTGCCTTCCTTACTCTAGTCTTAATACCTTTATGCATATTCCTAATAATTCTTATATAAATCATAAGAACTCCCTTGACTTTTAAATATCTCCAGATAACTTTCCTAAGTACCTTGTCATAAGTCTTCTTTTAAGTCAATAAAAATTATGTGCAAGTCTCTCTCTTTGTCCCTATAATATTCTATTAATCACCAAAGGAGGTGCAAAACTTATGTCATAAACCTTCCTAGCATAAAATAAATTGGTTCTCCGAGATAGTTATTGTAACACCCGAATACCCTTAGAGGATATACAGATGCCACATAAAACAATCCTAAAACATACCAAGATATTCCAGAAATTCATTGAAAATAAGATCACATACTTCACATTCATACTTTGTTGAGTTATATATACAGAACATCATGTCCACATCGTATTAATCATACACATGTCTTATATACAAATTCATCTTGTATTATAGTTATTATAAACCATTTATACAAAGTACAATATGTCTCAACACGTTGAAATACAACTTAAAACTTAAACATAACATTTTTCAAAATCATATCAAGTCCTTTATTGGCCACTGCAGTTGTCTCAGCCTTAAGTCTTCTTATCAGAACATACATGGAGGCAAAACCACCATGCTAAGCATATAGCTTAGTGCGGAATAAATAAATAGGATACATAATGGTGAATGTTCTAACAGTTGTCTAACATTCACATGTACTGAATCAGGTCATATCATAAAGCAATCTTTAATTGGTCATATTAAAGAGCAATCCAAACATGATTTGTCTCATAACATAATGTAATTCATTAGTACAGTTCATTCTTGCATCAAAACAAATCATATAAGTGTTAGAATAGAACATCATTACTTCAGAACAGAATGTACAAATCTCAAAACAGGATATAATTGTGTCAGAACATAACAGAATTTGTATCAAATCAGAATATATCTTGTATCAAATCAGAACTTATCTTATATCAAATCAAAAATTATCTTATATCATATCAGAACATATATCAAAACAAAAAACAAATTAACCTACTATTCTTTTTTACAGAAGCGGGTAATAAGACCAGAACAGAAGATACCTATGATTGATATCTTAGGAACAGAAGAGACTTAAGTCTCTAAAACAGAAGACACTGAAGTGTCTAAGATCAGAAGATATCGAAGTGTCTAGATACAAAAGACACCATAGTGTCTAGTTACAGAAGCAGTTGTAGACTCTTCTAGGCATACCTATTTACCCACGACTAGGACTTGGCAGATTTAAAAACAAATTTCAGATATCAGAATCACATGTAAGTGATGTAGTACATAACATATGACTTTATTCTATTTAGCTCAAATTTAACATATTCATTCACATTTGATCAAACTTAGCATACCTTACAAACATAAATATTTGCAATAACTCACCAATAAATACATTAAGTAATTACACATTACATGTATTCACACAAGTTCCCAATTCACAAACATTCACAACTAACACATTACTCTTGTTCTTTAAATCACATTAGCATTTATAGGTAACCTTCATTCTTTTAACAACTTATAAGTTTCAAAATTAGATATTTTGTTATCAAATAATACCTTCCTTAAGTTATTACTTCAATTAATAATCCAAACCGTATTCAATCTTTAATTAACTAATTCCACATCAAATCAGGTTCATTTTACACTTTAATCAAGTCCAATTATACCATTAAAAAGTGCCTTAACCTTATATAGTCTAACAAATGTACAAAACCAACCTTTTTTTCCTTCCAAAGCATTTTCCATGACCGTGGGAAGGTGCCATATAAATCTCATGATTGTGGGATGAGTGAACCGAAGGTTCACTCACCTATGACCTTCATTTTGTTTCCAAATTGAACCAAAGGTTCACGCACCCATAACCTTCATTTTGTTTCCAAATTCAACTTATTCACACTCCATCCAACATACCTTCACCAAAGTCCATCAATTTCACTTCAATTGTACCTTATTCATGCTTCAATCCCTTATCAAATTCATGTCTAAATTCAATTAAAAAATCATTCATTAGGAAACTCACAAATCATTATCTTTCATACATCAAAACCAAAATAGAATTTTCCATACAACGATCAATTTTTCAGCACTTATTTATCATCATCATAATACACATTCTATTCCAATTCAATCATCATAGAACTTGTATTAATATATTCCATCAAGTTTAGAATTTCCTTACTTATTTAACTTCAAGTTTCAATTCCAAAGAACCAGCTAGTCTAGCCCTTCCACAACCAAAATACATCCAAGATCAAGGTGCAAATCTTAGCACACAAAAGACAGCATAAAAGATAACAAGATCTAGCTTCCCTAATGCAACATTTTGCAAAGATGTCAAGTGACGATGATCCAAATTGAAAAAAAATCTAGGAGTTTGTGAGAGCAAGAGAGAGTTTTGGCGGAGAGGAGCAAAGGATAGTGAAAATGCAGCAGAAACATCAAATGGGCTGGAGTGATTCAGCACTTGTTTAGTGTTAGGTGTCATAAATTTGAAAGTACCTCTGTCCTTCAATGAATCAACCTACATATCATATATAGAAGTGAGCCACTTTTCCTCCATTTAAGCTACCAAATGTCACAATTCTATTAGGTCATTTGTCACTCATCTAATACTGCCAAATGTCATTCAACATATAGGCTTAGTCATACTAATTTTCATGTATTAACTTATCTTGCTACCTGACAATTTTCTTAGTCCAAATGTACATTTTAACACATTAATTTTCTAATAATATCAATTAATTCCAAGTTTCTAATCATGGTTCATCAAACCAAAGATTCAAGACCTATATAATTCACAATCATATCACAATTTCAATTAGGGTATAATTTGAGGCCTTACAGTTACATCATTTATCAATCTTTTCTCAATTTCCTTCTACCGTAATTTTATAGTATAAGTGAGTAGCTTGATGTCTCTATATTTATTAGATCTTTACATGTCTCATTTGTTGTTGTACGGATTAGTATACTAAATTTTCACTCATCCAACATTTTGACAAACCTCATAATGGGACTATAATAAATGAAGTTTATTATTAATTTATAGAATTTTTACAATGAGAAAATAGATATATAGAATTATGATAAGAAAAATGAATAGTCTTTGTTAGATAAATTTAGACGATTAAGGTTAGTTTAAAGTTATTCAATTTGGTTGACTTAAGGTTGAATTTTGATAGGAAATTTTTTTATCCAATTAATTATTAAAAAAAAATTGAACTCGAGCTCAAGGTTCAAAAAATTCTTAGGAGCCCCGCCTCGCCAATTGTCACTTCTAGATCAACTGAAACTTTATTTCACTCTATAACTATTCTCTGTGATCAACCGTAGAAGCTCGAAAATCATTTGTAAACAAACATAAATAGCAAAATTATATGTTTGGGGAAGCTGTGGTCTGCACACTGCTGCAGTAACAAGTCAACTTCTATAGTAAGATGATGAAAGTGCAAACAGTAGTTGCCTGCAATATACTCGTAAATTAATCTTAAAAATGCAAAAACACTTGCGTTTGATTCAAAGAGCAATAAGAATCGGCTCTTTTCACAATGTAAAATGACATACGAATTCTCTTATTCAACACAATGTGTAAAACCGGAAAGGATCCCAGGAGCAAGTTATTTCTCAACCCTTGCTTCCTACGGGGAAAACAAGATAACAGGCTATGCTAAGTCCAAGCACGTGGAAGGATGGATATGAATATAATCTTCCCACTCTTATCTCTGTAACAACAATGCAGGAAGGGAGAATTTATGGTTTCCACAGGATGGTGGTTTCTGCAATCATGGAAGTGACAACATAAGGATCCATGTTAGAAGCAGGCCTCCTGTCTTCAAAATAACCTTTTCCTTGTTTCTCTGTGTCTCGTCCAACACGAATTGACGCGCCGCGGTTGGCAACACCCTACCCAAAAGCCAAGGTTTCAGCCAACTTGTGCAGCATCTTATCAGATGCAGAAAATCACATCAACAGTTCAGAGATTTAGGGATGTTAGAAAATCAAGAGTGAAATAATGATCAGTTTACCCATTTGAAAGTTTTGATATCAGCTGTTTCATGTCGTCCAGTAAGCCGACGCTCATTTCCTTCTCCATATGCAGAAATGTGTTCCTTGTGCCTCAACCCCAGTTTTTCAATTGCCTTCTTGATAACCTCGTAGCCTCCAGCTTCCCTCATGGACTTGGTACTGTAGTCAATATACAGTTTTTTTTCACCAACTAAGCGACAGAATTTAGATAGACTACTAGTGCAATCAGTGCAGAGTGCTCTGTGCTAATACATACATATATATGACACTTTCTGGTACCTGTAATTTGTGTGTGCACCAGCACCATTCCAATCACCCTGCAGGAACAAAAAGATCCAAAAGATAAAAGTCACTACTAATCCCAGACCGACCCTACAACTATCATCCTCTAAACCAAATCCTCCACTGGATATAAAGGAAAAAGAAAGTGAGATCTGACAATAACTTCACCTGAATTGGTTTAGGATCAAAGGAGAGCACGACTCCAGCAATCTCTGTGATTCTCTGTTCGTGCAAATATGTGAGTAATAAATTTTCAGAAGAAAGCCTGGTGATGCTCTCTTGTCGTGAAAACTTACCTCCAAAATATAACGAGCAATCCACAATTCATCCGCAGCAGAGATGCCAACAGAAGGTCCAACTTGGAATTCCCACTATACAATACAGAATTTCATTTGACAATGGAAAGTCAGTAAAGACGAACCGAGTTCCGTTATAATCAAAATCATGTGAAAAAAATGTCAAAAGAGAATTGAAATTATTGTGTTTTACCTGACCGGGCATCACTTCCCCATTAATGCCACTAATATTGACGCCTGCATATAAGCAGGCCTTGTAGTGCGAATCAACAACATCACGTCCAAAGGCCTTGTCAGAACCAATACCACAGTAGTATGGTCCCTGTTATTGGACCACAAAAAAAAGGTATTCAATCACCGAATTATGCAGCTAGTAAAAATAATGTAGCACTGCCGTTCTAACTCCAAACACAAATTACTAAGAACCATAAGCGAAAGAAAATAAAATGTGTCATGTCAAACTTCCATGTTCTCAAAAATCGTGTGAGAAGATGAACAGCTGACATCAAACACTGCTCTGCATATCTTGTAAGGTATGGCAGAAGAAAATTGCAATAATGCACTCACTTGAGGGCCAGGATAGCCACCAAGAGGCCACCCAATAGGCCATTTAATGTCTTTCTGCAACAATGTATATTCTTGCTCAATTCCATACCTGTTTTTATGCAACATTAGGTTTGGTAAGAAAAAACTGCATGATCCTCTAACCGAAGAAGAGAGGAATTTTGCAAAATGGACAAAATTAAAAGTACCAGGGTTCCTCTGCTGTAACTTTAGGATGACTGAATATTTTAGCAGCAGCACATCTCTTGTTAGTTGGAATTGGCTCACCAGCTGGAGTGTAAGCATCGCACATCACCTAATTCATGAAAAATAAAACGATTTTAGGTGCTGTTGGGGGAGATACAAAAACAGAGAGAAATAAGTGAAGGTGAAATCAAGTTTACTATAGTAGATAATCAGAACTTACAAGAATGTTGTTGCCTCTCCTAAATGGATCCTTGAAAATCGCTTGAGGACTGTCTCAGTACAAAAATAGAATCAAGTCTCATTAATTGTTGAATGATAAACTTAAAGCAGGATACATTGAAAGGACAGACGGCGTAGAACAGATACTGATAAGATGACATCAGAAATGATACGAAAAGCTTACTAGAGGATCACTTCACTGTCTTCTCCAGGAGCCTGGCCTGTGCTGGAACCATCATAATTCCATTTGGGAAGCTTTGAAGGGTCGGTAACTGGTCCTGAAATAGTCTTCAATTGGCAACCATAAAACAGAAGAAATTAGAAAAAAAAAATACAGTCTTTAAAATTAAATAGTCAACTGTACATAGGCATAAAGAGTCTGTTGCTCTCTGTTCCTGTAAAAGCAAACAGAGTTTTTTTACCCTTGCTTTACTCCTCATATCCATGCCAGATCCACCAATCCTGTTATAAATGAAAAGGATAATTTAGGAGAAATGAATTAAGTATAATATCAAGCAGACTCTGAGAGAGGAGCCCATCTTTCTAAAGATTCTTCACCACATAGCCTAGCCTTTTGACCGTGAAAACTTCAGAAGGGTTCAATCTTTTCCGGAAAACAGAACAGCTATCCTCTTTTAAACCTCGAAAGGAACTAAATAGTAGACTCCCTGATCTATATTTCGCTTGAAAAACAAGTTGAAGCTAAATGATGCCACACAAGAATTAATTTCAGGATTCGTTTAGAACTATAAGTGAACAGAAATATATGAATATTCTTTACTTTTACCATTCAAAACAGAGGGTAACCAAAAATGTCCTTCGCCTTAAAATTTGATCAATTGCCCAACAAAAAGTGGTTAACATCGCAGTTGATCAAACACAACCATCCACACAATAGCACAAAAAGGATTCTGAAACAAGGTAGAGTTTTTGAGGTGAACAAACAAGAACGAGGTGGTAGCAAGCAACTAACAAGTAGTGCGCGAAGGAACACAAGTCAACGGAATTCCAGGGTTGGAGGAGCAACTAAGAAAAGATCAAAACAAAAGTTAAGCTAAGCACTTAAAAGGCAAAATACCATATCAGAGTTGGGTAAGAACAAGAAGTTTTCTTAACTTGAAGTGAAGACAAGCCCAGTGAGATCGATAACAAAAATAAAAAACAAACATAACCCGTTACAGAATGACATAGTTAAAATCATATGTACAAGATGGACCAAAAATGAAGGTCACGAAGTTGAAAGCAAAGAGAGAGTTGAGGAGTGAAGAAGTTGGAAGGAGAGATACCATATGTACTCGGCGATGATCTTCTCAGTGGTGTCCGAAAGGTTAAGGTTGATGAGATCAGAGAGCAGCGCCATGCCCGAGAAACTCCAACTGCAACTCCAAAGACCAACAACGACAACAGTAAACTTCGTGTGGTACGAAGAGAGACGACGTGAACAGAAGAGCTTTTGTGGTGATTTTATAGCGGGAGTTGGGGTGGGGCACTATAACATATTTTGTTATATTAATAAACCAAAAAGTACAGTAGCTTTATTCTCATTTATTTCTGTCCCAAATAAAGAAAATTTTTTTATTAATTTAATAAAATCTGGGCAGTATACCTGTCAATCAAAATTAGGTTCATTAGAATTTAGCATCTGCCTAAGTACTGTAGACAAAGAGTGGAGGAGGTGCAATTGATTCTACCATTCAACTTTTAGAGGGATGAGGATTATTATCTTCAGATTTTGTGACTGCATGAAATATTTGAGATGTTAAATAAATATTATTATACTATTATAAGAAGTTTTTAAGTATTTATGTCATCCTTAATAGGGGTATTACATTTTTAAACACAAATGCATATAAAGGGTCTTAGAACATATGAATAAATTTGTAAAATCAAATTTGTTACTATGTTTTTCTTTTAAAAAGATTAGGCACAAAAGGGAATTGTATTATATTCAATCAAAATATTATTTCTTTTATAATGATTAAAAAATTCAATTGGTTTAATCGAATCAATCATAAAAATTTTAAACCGTTTAACTTTTTAGTTCGATTTACTTTAATAACTTTTATTATAAAAATTTAATTAATAAATTCTTATAAATTAATTAATTTTCATTTAAAATCTATTTTTTAATTAAAATTTGAATTATTTAATAGATAAAGATATTTTTTTAATCGTGTTTTAAATTTTTTAATTTTATTTAATCTTTTTCCGATCACATTTATAAAATATTGATCTTTTACATGCATGCATCTCCTCGGTGTAGATGAGATTTTAATCATCTCATCAAGAATTCTTAATAAATTTGAATTTAAGATTTTTTTGGTTCAAATTGAAAAAGATCGTGGATGTGACGTTTGGTTGTTTTCAATTACATTTTAGGTGCATTATTTTGTAAAGAGATTAAGTAAAAAGAACCAAGTGAAGGCTACAACAAAAATCTAATGAGATCGTGTCCTTTGGGAGAATCTGCATCTCCCAATTACTTATCTTCAATTTGTCAAGTTGATTTAGTTAATGATAGACATAGTTGAATTATTAATCAATCAACTTGTGGTGTTCAGAAGACAACCCGTCTACTCTCGCTAGACAGCCTGCAAGCAATTGACATTACAAAGCCAGTGACCCTTCAAGTCCCTTTTCGGCTTAGCTATTCACGAAACAGAACTTCAACTTAAAAACTCAAATATCAAGTTCGTTCAGAGCCACAAAGGTTAGAAACAATATATATGTACGTATGTTGGGTACAAGTCCTGAAGGGGCAAGTCTGAAATTGACTCGTTTGTGATTTATTAGTTGATTTTCAAATTAAAGAATGACGTATGATAGTTTACATTGGTTTTATATGGAAAGTCTAAACCATATGCAACGTCGAACTCAATTGCCATCACATCCGGAAACCTTCTTTGTTACGCTGGAAAAATGGGGTATTAGTTATTGCCTAAAGATGTCATTGTTTTGCACAAACCTTCTAAGTTTTAGTATGTATTAATGACGCTTTGCCCTGTCTAATCCCAGCATCAGTTATACATATTAAATAATTGAAACGGCCATCGGATCTTTAATGTTACATCGACTTCAACGCTTTATTATTAATGCTGTTGGGGGTGGTGAGTTCATATGACGAGAAGCGTTGGAATCCATGAAGCGCCGCCTTGCAATTAGATTCATTTAGATTAACTAAGTTGTGGCTATGAGACTTGTAAGGGGCTCTCAAATGGTCAGGACGACCTTTCTTAAATTTTTAATACGTTGGAGACCATAAATCCCATCGTCATCTTTTCAAACACTCTCTCTTCACAGCAGAATGGCAGGATAAGGTAAACCAGAAGATGTTTATGTGGTTTACCTTATCCTGCCATTCTTCCAAAACTAATAGTCAAACCTAAATTGGTTTCATAATTTCATTGTTACCTTGTTTATAACTGGAGAGACTGGCCCATCGTTGTCCCCAGCTTGCCTATAGGCTATAGTTTGTAGGCATCCGGTGCCAATTTGGCAGGCTTCAGTGGATTTCTCAATCTTTTACGACAGACAGTAAGTGGACGATACAAATTGTACTCCAATGGCCACCACACATCCTGTCCAAAAGAACATATTCCACTGCATATAATTGCAGGTATCTTTTATCAAAAACCAATGTGTGCGGTTGAAGGTTTGCAGCAAACAATGTAGGAGATTTTGATAGTCCAAACTCTGAGTTCAGATCTCATGTCCAATATTATGGTGTTTTATTGTGTCCAATGAATCTCAGCCGTTTATTTATATAAATTTTGTGTAAGTCCCGCGTAGATCCCGCGTAGGTCCCATAAAATAAATGGTTAAGATTTTATTGACAGAATAAGACAGGGTAATATTAGACAAAAAATCTGTTCCCCCAAATTCTACAAGAATATAGGAAATGCTTCCATATCTTCTTCCAATTTGTAGGCTTCATGGGACACTTCAACAAGCAGATGTTGCGATAATCCACCAAAGAAGGCATTAAAGCCAACATGGGAACACCAATGCTATAGGCAATTCCAATACCATAAAGCAAGAACTGATACTGCAAAAGGGATGCTATCTCTAACGTAAGAAGCGTTGATGAATTAGTGAACCATTGGCCAATTGGAGACGCAAGGGCATTGCCATATTAATGCACATCCTAGTCACCAAGCAAGAAACGGAATGGGAAAAGAAAAGGCCTTCTTTTGCATATCTATACACATTTTATAAAAACAAGGCACTAGTAATAGACTTTTAGGGGGTATAGTTGAAGTTGATGGCTTCACAATCCAAATGATAAGGATAAATATCAAAATTTATAGAAAAATAATACTTTCTATCATATTCATTAACTGGTTTAATTATATTTTAAATAATGGAACGAAAAATGATTGCATCTCATAACAATTTACATTAAGTATATCTTTCCAAGTATTTAGTACACTTTTTACACTTTAATATTTATTTTAGTCCTATATGTTAAAAAACTAAAATTTTGCATATGATTATCTTTGAAATGTACTTTAGTTTTATGATTAAAATATTTATACTTTTCAATTCGTGACTTCATTTTTTAAATACATTTATATTTTAAATTATTAAAATGTATATTATAGTATTAGAAATATTTTTTAAAAATATTGAATTTTATGCAAAAAAATTTACACATTATGACATGATTAATTCCTAAACATATTATAAATAACGTATGTTTTAAATCGAATTGTACTAAATTAATTGGAGACAAGATTTTGTAAAAGATCTTTTTTAATATTTATCAAAGTTATAAGAATTTTGAAACATAAATTATATTTTTAAAGAGTATAAATAAAAGCATCTTTTATCGCAAAAAGTTATATTTCCAGTTCTTCTCAATCTTTATACGATTGAATAATCTAAACATTTCTTTAATTATGAATTCCTATCCTATATTATGAATTCTCAGCATTGTCAAGTGATGGTTAAAAAAAAGTCAAATATTTTAGCTGGTTCAATCATAAAAATTTTGAACTGTCAGTTTTTTTTATTTGAATTATTTTAATAATTTTTATTGTTGAAATTTTATTAATTTATTAATTAATAGATCAATTTTTATAAATTAATAAGT
>JANZLD010000002.1:28007896-28024234 GCA_026413575.1 Erythroxylum carthagenense | reverse complement strand
ATTCCTTCATCTTAACCAACCACCATAATTATAATGATTATATCCATTCCCATTCCTCACTATATTCATTCCTATTCCCATTCCCATTACCCTCTATGAACCAAGCGCCCCCTAAAATAATCATGAAACTTTAAGGGCTTTTTGGTATTTCTATGAAAAGTGAAAGAAGAAGAACTCCCGCCCAAAAATCGAGTGATCCAAATCAAAATCCAAACCACATCTGGGATTGAGACAAGCTGGGGGAGAGAGAGAGAACGACAGGGCCTGTTGTTGTTGGAACGAAGAAGAAGCAGAAGAAGAAGAAATGGAAGAAGAGAGGAAATTATTAGATGAGAAAATAGCGAGAATTCTTGACGATGCAAAGACTAGCAACGCCACTCACCTCCGCAAAGCCAAAGACCTATCCTACTTAGTCTCCTCCGATTCTTTCCCGACCTCTTTCTTGAAAACCCTAACACCTTTTTTCACCTTCAGACGCCGCACTGCTTCAGCTGAGCGCCTTGTCCGCTTCGTGTCTGCCTTCGCCGCAACCACAACTGCTCATCATTTTCTCCACCGCTTCCTGAAATTTCTCCTCCTCGCCGCCGTCGCCGCCAATAAGACCGCCCGGTTCAGGGCTTGTCAAATTATCTCCGAGGTACCTGATTACGACGTCTTATTGTGTTGGTTCTGGTCTTGGAGGTATTGGTTTCTCACTAGTGTTCAATTTGCTCTCTAGATCATAATGCGATTGCCGGATGATGCTGAAGTTAGCGATGAGCTTTGGGATGAGGTGATAGAGTGTATGATGATACGAGTGAGAGACAAGGTTCCTGTTATTCGTAGCTTTGCAGTTAGAGCTCTTTCGCGCTTTGTAAATGATGCGGAGAACAGTGACCTACTTGATTTATTTCTTGAAGTGCTTCCTTTAGAGCAAAATGCGGTGAGAATGAAATATTGTCTCTTACAGAGGCCAACTGCACTACATATTTGTCATTTTAGTGATCTGGACATGTACGAAAAGTTAAATCCCTAACTTTTGATGCGCTCATAGGAGGTTAGAAAGACTATCTTGTTGGCTTTGCCACCTTCAAATGCAACCTCTAATACCATTATTGATTGCACCTTGGATGTGAGTGAATCAGTACGCAAAGCTGCACACTGCGTAATAGCTAATAAATTTCCTCTTCAAAGTCTCAGGTAAATTTTTTGGGTACATCTATGCGTTTGGTTTTATTTAATTTTGCTCTTCTTATGATTGGCTTCTCTTTGAGATAGAAAAGAAGGGTTAGGAGAAGAAGCATGCGAAACCGTGGGTTGATTCGCTTCTTTTTTCCCTTTCAGAACCCTTTTTCTCTTCCCCATCCACCCAACCATAATCAATTTGTCTTATTTGTTGAGATGTAGCCTCTGTAGGAAATCTACATCTGGATTTGTACCCATCATATTTCTTCTCTGGTATAATAAATATTCATTTCATGTTTTCATGCAGTTTAGCAAAACATCCCCCTTTAGATTGACTTGGTGGTTTCTTATTAAGCGGCATATATACATCGTTTCTTACGGGGCATATTTGTCTCCCTCATATTTTTCTAGTATAAAGCTGCGGACTGTAATCCTTCAGAGAGGACTTACTGATCGTTCCGCAACTGTTTCACGGGAATGCCTAAAGTTAATGAAAGATGAGTGGCTTTCAAAGTGCTGCAATGGTGACCCCGTAGAACTTCTCAAGTATCTTGATGTTGAAACATATGAATCAGTAGGGGAATCTGTGATGATAGCTTTGCTAAAAGATGGTTCAGTGCAATTAGGGGACGATCAAAGCATCCACCGATATGTCCCCTTAACCTGCAGTGAGAATGGAGGTTGGTACTAACTTTTATTTGTTTGAATTTAAGTATAAAGACCATCTTTTTACATATTTTTTTCCTCATTCCCATTCTTCGGTTCCACATATCTTTTCCTCAATATTTGATACCCCAGCTTTCAGCAAGTTAATGATGGAAATAGATATTTTTGTGGAAAGCGTTATCCAATTCATGCCAGTGCAACAAGCAAGGAAAATTACTTTGGGATGAAATGCTAATGCATATCAGTGTAATTAAAAGGAAAAATTTTGAAAAGAAAAACAATTTCTCGTGTTTTGTATTTTTTCCATTTTGGTTTTGCAGTGGTTTATATGCTCGTATGTGATTGGATGATGGAAATGTCTGTATCTCAACGTGTTATTCTGTATCCACAAGCTTCATTTTGATTGTAAATTTTTTTCCAAGTAAAAACCTCAATTAGTTATGTTTAGTGGAAGTATCCAATGTTTCTAATTTGACGTTCTTTGCTAATCAACCTGTATCAAACAACTATTTCAGTAAGCTTAAAATAAATGAATCCTTTTGAGGGATTCTGCTTTGTTGTCTGAAGATGAATCTACGTATAATGTTCTTGGTTTATAAGTTTGAGCTTCTAGATTATTGAATTGCTTTTTGTTCCCTAAATTATTCTTCTATTCTTTGAAAGGCGAAGCTGCAGATTTTGCTACTAACACTCAGCTGATGGAACCGGAACTTGCTCTTTACTGGAAGAATGTGTGCATGCACCTGGAGGCTGAAGCCCAAGTAAGCACATTTTTCATCTTTCATTCGCATTCATGATTGTTTCTTTATATTTATCTAGGTTCTTTCTCATTATCCTGATATCCAAGTTTGGAGAGAGTGAATGTCCATGGGAATGGAAAAGGGATAAATGTAAATAGTGGTTCCCTCCCAAACGATGCTACATCATAGCAATCAACAAAAATTTTGTTTGCTTTTAGAACAGAAGAGTGCTAGAATAAATCTTTTTTGACTACTTTGAATCTTGGGGTAGTTTCAGCTTAAGAATAATCATGCATTTGGTATTCTTAATTAGTTTTTACTAAGCTGGAGTTCTAATTGAGGAATGCAAATAAGACTGTAGAAGTGCAGTTGCCACTCCATGAAATATGTCCCCATATCTTTCTTGCATATTTTTGTGCCTATGATTTAATAAAGGAAATGTCACATGTAATATAGAGAGCACACATGGAAACCTGAAGAACTTTATAAGTTATTGTTTGCATTATTCGCGGACATCTTTTACCTTATACCTGTCACAAAAATTAACTAGTCCATAGATTCTGAAATATAATATTGCGCCTTTAAATAGGCTTTAACTAGTTAGAAGTGGCAGAATTTGTGTTTAAATGCCAGAAACCTAGAACCTTTAAAATATAGAAATCGAAGCAATTCCAGAGGTTGCAGCATGCACAACACGGCAGCAGAAGAATAGCAGAGGGAGAAGATGGAGATGGAAAATGAGGGTCTTTGTGTTTTCTTTTCATTAAACTTGATTTATATACAAACCTAACCATAGAAGGCAAAATTAAGGCTACTTCAGTCCTATTCCCCTGCCTTTATTTAGACACAGCAGATAGGCAAAGACTATCATGTTTATTCGTATACCAACTTCCACAAACTTGTAACTAGTTCTGTAACCAGCCATTGTATTATCTAAATCATTTCAACATGAATTAAACTCACTTACAAAGGTCGCACTGTGGCTGGATAAACTGGGAACTAGACTAAGGACTTGGATTTTTGGACAAACTAGCGAAAGACTCAAAAACTGGTACTGTTCCATTCAATTTCAACAGCAGACCTGTTTTGCTCCATTCTCTTCAGGTTGCTTCTGATTGCACTTGACAATCAGGCCATCAACTTGGTCATCCACCTAGTTGGTAGTCAAAATAACTTGAATTCAAAATAGTTGCTGCTGGACTAAGTAGCTCGGGATCTATGACTGCCTCTGTTCCTCATTGCAGTTTCGTCACAGCTACTGTAACTCTTTGCTTTTTCACCAATTGTTTTGTAGCAACAATTTGTTACTGGTATGACAAACTAATGACCAATTTGATTATGGTTGAAGTTTCAATTTGAAACGTCAATTCCAATAGGAACTAAGGTTTGCGAGGATTCTTCAAGTCCTCTTCACATTAGAAAGAGATAGTTGCCCTCAAAGTAGCAAGTGGTTCTGTAGGACAGTAGAATCAGTCAATTGGTCCTACCAAAGCCATTCAGTGGTTCTCTAGGACATTAGAATCAGTATCGCTATCCTTCTAAAACATTCTCTGTGGTAATTCTGCACACATTTTTGGATACTCTTGTATATAACTGCCTTGGGCTCTGAAGTTAGGCTATAAAAGATTGTTTGGATTTTAGTTGCATCATTGCTATTAGTTTTTATCATGAAACTCTTGCTATTACTGTTTTCACCCCCTATCAAATGTGTTTGTTTAGGCCAAAGGCTCAAATGCTGCTGCTACAAAGGGCACTGAAGCAGCAGTATATGCAGCCGAAGCTTCTGACACCAATGACCTACTTGAGAGAATACTTCCCGCAACAGTATCTGATTATGTAGCTTTGGTTCAATCTCATATTCGTGCTGGTAGGTCACAAACTGAAACATACACTTTTTCTGTTAATAATACTATTTCTGATACGTTCATTACTGTTTTCAGGAGCCAATCATCGCTTTGCAGCTCGACAGCTACTATTACTTGGTACCATGCTAGATTTTTCAGACTTTACAAGCAGGAAAGTTGCTAGTGCATTTGTGCAGGATCTATTACTCAAATCTCTTGATTATGAAGCGGATGAGGAAGGGAATGCAGTTGTCATTGGTGATGGCATAAACCTTGGTGGTGACAGAGACTGGGCTCAAGCAGTGTCCAACTTGGCAAGGAAAGTCCATGCTGCTACTGGTGAATTTGAAGAGGTCATTATAGGGGTTATAGAAGGGCTTGCACAACCTTGCAGGGAGAGAACAGCCGACTTTATGCAGTGGATGCACTGTCTCGCAGTTACTGGTCTCCTCTTGGAAAGTGCAAAATCATTCCACTTGCTTCAAGGAAAGTCTATTGATCCAGTTGAACTTCTGCATTCTCTATTGCTTCCAGGGGTATGACCAATTACATACTACTGATTTCATTTCCTACTTTCATTTTGTCCTTTCCTTATGGTTTTCAAGATCACTAAGGTTCAACTATAGTTCTTACAGTATTGAGCTTATAAATGGATAAAAAGTATGCATCTTTCCTATGCTCGGGAGAAAGCACAGAGATATGCTGTAAATCAACATTCAATTCCACTTTGAGCAAGCATGGCACTTTATGGCCAACTCATGTAATGACTGCCATATTTATTTCAAGCTGTTAAGAACTGGACGACATTTTTATGCAGGCAAAACATGTTCACTTCGATGTACAGAGGGTTACTATCAGGTGTCTTGGCCTATATGGTTTGTTGGAGAAACAGCCAAGCAAAGAGCTGGTGAAGCAGTTAAGATTATCTTTTGCCAAGGGTCCCATTATGATTAGCATTATGGCTTGTAAGGCATTAATTGATCTACTTATGTGGCATGGTCCTCAAGAAATTAACAGGGTGCTAGGGCTCGAAAGCACTTGTCAATTTTTGGATGAGAAGATGACAGTTAAATCTGTAGATTGCTTGGATACTGATGAGCTTTTGAGTATTGATTCAATCAAACTTTTATTTGCTGGTCTTGATCTTAAACGTTCAGATCAGCTTGAACCAAATGATGATAATGAGACAGTACAAGCTATTCTTGGTGAGGGTTTTTCTAAGGTTCTTCTCCTTAGTGAGAGCTATCCAAGCATATCAACTTCTTTTCACCCTTTGCTCTTAGAAAAGCTCATTAATCTGTATTTCAGCGACGAAACAAAAGACCTGATAAGGTAAAATTCTCTCTGCTTGTTGCCTAGGTTGTTAGTACCCTCATGTTAATGATGACACTTTGAATTTCTTCGCCAGGCTTAAACAATGCTTATCTGTTTTCTTTGACCATTACCCTTCCCTCTCGGCAAAACATAAGGTGGGTTTCTCTAACATGACTGTTTCTTATTAGATGATTTTATTAAAATCCAACTTCAATTATATTTTTTCATTCTCTAAATGCAGAAATGTCTGTCTGAGGCCTTCATTCCAGTCATGCGTTCAATGTGGCCTGGTATCTATGGGAATGCTGGTGGGTCTGCATTTGTGGTGTCTAATCTGCGAAAGCGTGCAGCCCAAGCATCTCGATTTATGGTGCAGATGATGCAGGCTCCTTTATATACTGCAAAGAATGGAAAACAGGATGAAAATGGAGACACAGACATGACAGAAATTGCGGACAACTCTATCCGACCTTCTCTTGAATGCGGGGAGGAGGGACTTGCAATACGCATAGCTGTAGAGGTGTGCTTTTGCTACTGAAACTTCTGTTCTATCATAATATGGTTCCTGAAATGATGAATCTTAAATTTTTGTTTAATGACTTGGCTTATGTTATCATGTTCTCAAATTATTGACGTAACTATAGCTGTTAGTTTTAGCTTTGGTCCTAGATTGGACATAGAATCAAATGGGAATTGCAGGAGCAACGAGTTTGCTTGTAGTGGGTTGGCGAATATCTCAAGTTGCATGACTTAGACCGTATGGATGTTTAGCCTTGTTCGACAAGGCATCATAGACTTTGTGGTATAAAAGTTTTTTGACAAAAAAGGGGGGAATCTGGTTGCTATTCTTTTGCATACAGGGTATGAGCTCAGGAATATAAAGCTAGTGTTGGGCAATCACAATAGACTCGTAATATTTGGATAATGAACTGTACTAAAGCGTAAAGGATATGAAACCAGGAAATATAGGACTAGCGTTTGGCATTCACTATTGGCACAGTCTGGAGATGATGCAATCTGCTACATCACATCGAAACTGAATAGCCTACTGGCTTGTACAATGTAAGTAGAAAGGGTGAGTGGCTTTGACACCGATTGATATGAATCTTGGCGGAGCCTTGTCTAACTGCTAGTTATTGAGACTGGAGATTCAAAAGACCACACGGAGCTCATATGAAAATCCATACTTATGCTACAGAATACGGGTCTCTTACTTTCACTTGGGAAACCAATTTACCATTTCAAATTTATTATCCATGCTTTGGTTAATCAGCTGATTGCATGTAATCTAAATTATTATTATCTTTACGTTTAAAGTAATCTCTGTTTCAAGATTGCTGCATTCTTATTACTGTATGCATTGTGACGTAAAATGCTAGTATATGTCATATATTTATGTGTATATGTATATGCTTCTTAGGTTGAGAAACCCAGTTTTAATAGGTATCATTTGGAATGTATCATTTGATAGCATGTTACTACTTTATATGTTGTTCTTGTGTTCTCATTTTCAGGTGGCAAGCTTCAATGGAAAGAAGACACCTGCGGAGAGGTCGTATATCATATCCCTCTGTAGAGTACTTGTCTTGCTTCATTTCAGATCTTCGGAACAAGGAGCAATAAAGTTGATGAGGAAGCTGTTAAATGCCGTGGCTGAATCTGTATCAGCAGATAAAGACCTTGCTAAGGAGTTACAGCAGATGGCTGGACGACTTAAATTATTAGACATGCAACCTGATGAGGAGCTGTCGGAAGACCATGCTAATCGTATTCTGGGTATAGTTCTTTAGTAAGACAGATCTTTGACATGATATATAATTAGTGACGAGAATTTCTGATGCCTTGTTGAGAATATAAAGTAGAAAAGCAAGTGGAAATATATAAACAGTAACTTCACGCACTGGATGGCCCATTTGGTCTGCTACTCCAATAATTATACATGAAATGTCAATGGTACAACTGCATTCTATTGTTTCCTTTATATTGACCCTTCTTATGCAATCACAGGGAGTTTGGAAATAGAATCAAACGTAGACCTTGCTAGTTCTGCTGCAATCCAACAAACTCCTGTGATATCTTCAAGGCCAACCAGGCCATCCCGTTCCAGGAGACGAGTTAGATGTGGAGAAGAGACCTCTTCTGATGAAGAGATCTCAACTACCAAAGCTGCTTCAGGCATTCAAGGGACTACAGGAGCTCGCTCACAGAGGGCAAGCAAAACGGCAGCCCTGACAAAGATAACAGCTAGTAGAACAGCTAGGATTGATGAATTAGATGATGATACAGAGCAAGATGGCTCAGAATTGACATCAGAGGAGGATTCTGATAATTCTGACCACCTTGTTGAATAAACATGCTCTTGTCTTCTTGCAATAGGTTATAGGTGTGCTTCCTCGGCACTTTTAGCTGTTGTTGTAGTGTTTGTATTTTCCCTTCAAGTTCGCAAATTGTAAGAGGCAGCTCAATATGCAAATTGAAGAAATTTGCTCAAGTCTGCTTTATTCTATGCGTAACCTTCAAATTTCTGACAAAAGTTGACAAGCTGCAGTTATTTTTTAAAATATTTATTGAGAAGCGCCTAAATGTGGATGTGAGGATTAGTAAAAGGTCACAAATTAGATAGTGTACCTATCATGGTAATTGAAAAAAAGAAAATGTTGTATATTGAAATCAGATTATGTATATATGTTTAAAAAGAAGTGATTTATATATAACGATAAAGAATTTGAATTTTATAGGTGAGTTGTTTGATACATATATGCTTGGGCTCGTATAATCACTCTTCACAATATCTTTAAAAGTTAAAATCTCATCGGAATGATCCGCAAAATCCCTATTTTGGTGTTTGATTTGTGAGTTAACATGAATGAATGATGTTATCGTTGATTCTAACTTCTCATTTATAAAATGGTGGATCAATCCTTTTATGTGACATTGACTGAAACTGGTTAATGAAGTTCTTGCTGCTAAGGACCTGCCCCTTGGTCCCCCCACTGGCTCTTCTTTTTTATTTTTCAAGCTGCAACAAGCATTTGATGAGACTGAAATCTTAAAGAAAGAAGGGTATGTATGGAAACAACTTCAACTTGCAAGTCGATTGATATCTTCATTTTGGTTAACAAATAAATGTGACCTACAAGGTTGATCCAATTATGATAGTAAGAGCGATAATAAGCTTAGTCTTGAAGATTTTAAGCATCTGCACATGACTTCTAGTTCTTACAACTAACTAGTTGAAATAACATTAAGTTTAGTCTTAACAGATATTAATATTGCAAAACTTTTAAGTCTTGTAATTAAGTATTGGAATTATATTCAATTTATAAGTGAAAGTATTGTTTATATTAATAATAGAAAATAATTGTTTGGTGCCTTCAACCATTCATGTGACTAATGACTTCTCAAAAATAAAAATAAATAACAAAAAGAAAAACTTTTGAAACTCTTTTACTCAAAATCTATCGTAAAATTTTTAAATTGCATACTTTCATAAAATTATTGTTAATATATATTCTAATTTAAATTTAATTATATATATTTTGTAAATATCAAGCCACAGTCCTTGCACCAAAGCACTCCATTATTACAAGTTATGATAAAAACGTAATGTAATAAAAAAAAACTTAGTTTCGACTGGAAGTGCCTCAAAAGAAACCTAACTCACACACGCACGACTCCTCGCTTCCGTTTTGAGTGATACAGAATTAAGCGGCCGCAAGACACAATTGCCTCTCCAAATCTCCTTGCTGTAAGTTTCTATCCCGATTTTAATATCTTTATTGATTTTAGGGCTTTATTTTATTTTATGTTCTCTATTTAATTCAATTCTTGTTATGCGTGTGAATTAATATAATGCTCCTACAAGTTAATCAACAAACTGTTGATGTTCATTTATCTTACTACTGATTCCTTTTAGGTAAATATGCTTGTGCTTTAGAAACTCTTTTGGGTTTGTAAAAGATTATGTTTTTTGTCGGGTGAGATTCTGTTTGCCACTTTGATTTTGTTAGTCCTGCATGTGAATTTGATAAGGTATTGATTATCTCCCGAATATACGATATTGCTTGGAGCTTTTATGCTATTGTTGCCTGAGTTTCTTCATTCTTGAATTGTGTATTACTTGAGTGCCGTCTATTCTTATGGTTTATTGTCGTGCTTATTTGTGTGGTAATATGCTACTTTGGACTGAAAATGAGCTAAAATAAAGGTTAAAGTGCACTGATTACAAGTGTTTCATGATTTTATAGGGATTTATAGTAGTTCATTTTTAGGGAAAGAAGTTCCAGGGAAATTAAAAAAATGACAGACTACGAGGGGGGAAGATATGAAGGAAATGGCTCTGATTTTGAAAATGGCGGTGGTGCCTCTCCCGTGCCTCCTGTTAACAGCCAGAGCTATGCTGACATCAATGACCTCAGTGAACGCAAAGATGAGGTATGCAAAAGCACCTTAATCTGTTGCTAGGAAAACTGCAGCGATTGTAAACTGCAGCCAAGACTATCTGATCCCTTTTTATGGTAATTGATTGATCTGTTAAAAAAAAAAGTATATTGCATAATGTTTATACCAGCTTGGTTGATTTTGACTTGTAAAACCACTATAATATAGTTTGTTTTCAATACATCAATTGTAGGTGTAGAGTGGTTCTATGTATATTAGATTTATACCACTTTCTCAGATTGATCGAGTATTTCCTATTTTGTTTTTTAAAGATTCTGATGAAGTGATTTTGTATCTGTTGATTCAATAGATCAAGTTGTTATATACTAACTGCTTATCTTTAGCTTTAAATTAGATTTTAGCAGGGTTATTTGTTATTTTGAGGATATTATGGAGTTTTAACTCTTTTCTTATCGAGGGTTTTGTGGATTTCATCCAGATTATTCATTTTGTATGCATTTTAAGTATTGTATCTTATTTAACTTTTCAAATTCAACTATTGCAGCGTGGGTCTCGAGAATATGAAAGAGGGTCTTCAAAGAGTCGTGAGAGGGATAGAGAGAAGGCATGTGATAAGGAGAGGGGCAAGGATAGGGAGAAAAGCAGGGGCAGGGGCAGGGATAGGGATAGAGATAGAGATAGGGATAGGGATAGAGAAAGGGACCGGGACAAGGAAAGCGAGTGCCATCGTAGAGATCGGGAACGCCATAGAGATCGAAGTGAGAGGAGGGAACGTGGTAGGGATAGAGGTGATGATGATTATCATCGAAGTCGTGACTATGACAGGTGATGAAGTTCACTGTTGTGTATCTTTCTAGATACTTATAAACCTTTTACTGAACATAGTATTGTCATTCTATTGACTAATATCATTTGAAGACGAAGAGATCATGATAGAGATAGAGAAGAAAGGCACCGGCGTAGATCAAGGTCCCGTTCCCGTTCCCATGGTAGATCTGAACACCGATCAAGGTCTCGCTCCCGTTCACGCTCTAAGAGGTATGCAGGGAAGAGAAGATGTTAAGTGATTGTTATTATACTTCCATGCATATGTTTGTTTATCATTCATTGAACCAGTCTTTCCCTTTTCTTTGTGATTGTAATTCTATCTCCGTACAGCAAAAGAATTAGTGGTTTTGATATGGCTCCTCCCCCTTCTGCAATGTTGGCTGGTGCAGCTGCTGTTGCTGCTACTGCTGGTACATTGATCATCTTTTGTACTAAGCCTATCATGTTTATTTAATTGCTACCTGCTGTTATTTAGCTTGATCTAGTGTGGTAGTTCTCATTAAATTGCATTCTTTTATTTTGGTAAGCAGTCTATTCCTTCTTTCTTAGTATAGTTTCTTTTAACTGAGATGTCTGAATGGTTTATATTGTGCTACTGTTATTATTATTTTGTGAAGTAATACTGGAACCTTGAGAGTTTTGGTTACTTTGAATTGGTGTTTGTTTGTTTCCTTTTTGGAAATTTATTATGTTTTATGAAGGCAATATTGGGCTACTAGTCCCACTATGCTGACAGTGAGCGTGAATGACTTCTGTTGCTTTGATGTACAAGGAGGAATCCATGTGTGGGTTTGTGATTCTTCCCCATTTTCAACTGGAAAATAAAATCTATTTTCATATTTTTTTTGTGAATTTTTTTTTCCGGAGCTTGGTGTTGTGATGCATTTGCACAATGTCTTTGGGTAAAGTTGTTTGTGAGAGTATAGAACATAATACATCTTTTTATCTTGTGAGAGGATAGAACATAATACATCTTGCTATCTTGTGAGGGGATAGAACATAATACTTTCCTTTCTCCTACAGCAATTTCTTGGTAACTCAGCCGATGTACTTGAGATAAGAACTAATATTGTTTTCTGATTCTTATAATGGATTCATGATTTCAGGTCAGATTGCAGGAACCGCTCCTGCAATTCCAGGAATGTTTCCCAATATGTTTCCTATGGGGACAACTCAGGTATGATTTATTGCTATTAAAGATATCCTTTATTTTGCTTATTGGCCAGCACTGAATATTTTGTTATTTGTTTTCTTGCAGCAGTTTAGTGCTCTTCCTGTTATGCCGGTTCAAGCCATGACCCAACAGGTTGGTAAGATCACCCATGGGTTTTGTTTATTGTGCGGAACAAGTTTCAATTCAATAATTCTAATTTTGCATCTAACCATAACTTCTGTTGTGTATTTAGGCTACTAGACATGCTCGGCGGGTGTATGTTGGTGGTCTTTCTCCTACGGCAAATGAACAGGTGATAAGCAACACCTTTACTCTAATTATCAACAAGTTTTGGGCTCGCTTGCTCTATTACAATCTATAATAACATCTTTTAGCCGATTTTTAACTAGTTCTTTTACTCTCTTTCTTGTTCTTCCATAGTCTGTAGCAACATTTTTTAGCAGAGTTATGGCTGCAATTGGAGGAAACACTGCTGGCCCAGGTATGCTAATGCCTTGTTATTGAACTGGGTAACTATTTGTGTAATGCCCTAAGGGTTTATATCGTTCTTGCCGGATTGTTTGAAGGGGATGCTGTTGTAAATGTGTATATAAATCATGAAAAGAAGTTTGCATTTGTGGAGATGAGGTCTGTTGAGGAGGCAAGTAATGCGATGGCCTTGGATGGTATTATCTTTGAGGTAATATATATGATTCATGATTTTATGATTGATTGATTTTTTTACTGTATACTATCAGTCTTATATGGTCATGCTTGATTTCAGTTTTATTTTCCTTTGTGCAAACTTGTATTATCAGGGAGCGCCTGTTAAGGTCAGGAGGCCTAGTGACTATAACCCATCTCTTGCAGCAACACTTGGTCCAAGCCAGCCCAATCCCAATCTTAACCTGGCTGCTGTTGGGTTAACTCCTGGTTCTTCTGGTGGGCTTGAGGGTCCTGACCGAATTTTTGTTGGTGGACTCCCTTATTACTTCACAGAAGCCCAGGTTAGGGAGTTGTTGGAGTCTTTTGGGCCCTTGCGAGGTTTTGATTTGGTTAAGGACAGAGAAACAGGGAACTCCAAGGGTTATGCATTCTGTGTCTACCAAGACCTTACGGTTACTGACATAGCTTGTGCTGCACTTAATGGAATAAAGATGGGGGATAAAACTCTCACTGTAAGGCGCGCAAACCAGGGTGCCAACCAACCTAAACCTGAGCAGGAAACTGTTCTATTACATGCCCAGCAGCAGATTGCATTGCAGGTAAAACTTAAATTGCTTTTGCTTCTAAATGTCATTTCCACCTTTTCTGTTGTCATTTATACTGGTTTCTATATACTTATACAGCGGCTAATGTTGCAACCTGTACCAACCAAAGTTGTATGTCTAAGTCAAGTAGTTTCAGCTGATGAGCTTAAAGATGATGATGAATATGAAGATATTCTGGATGACATGAGGACAGAGGGTGCAAAGTTTGGTAAGATTTTTTATTCTAATGCTTGATTTCTTGATGCTCGTTTCTTTTACAAGCTTTTTGCATATTGATCGGTTTTCTTTATTTGTCTGTGTTATATGTTTGTTTTACAGCGTTTTGTAGTCCCACATTCCGCTATAAAGAATCAGGCCTAACATACACAGACAGAAGACTTCCCCTATTTATATTGGCTTGAGAACCTTTTTTTTTATTTTTTTATTTTGGGGGTTTATGTAGCCTTGAAATATTTTTTGTTTGCATATTTTCACATGCTATATGCAGGTACATTGGTGAATGTTGTCATCCCTCGTCCAAATCCAGATGGCAGTTCCGCACCAGGTGTAGGAAAGGTTTGTTGGTGTTCTTTTCCTGCTAAATGATGCTCTTGTTTAAAAAATGCAACACTTTGTTCTTTTCCTTCTCAAGTTGAGGTTCTAATTAAAAAACTTGGTTATTCGCAGGTGTTCTTGGAGTATGCAGATATTGAGAGTGCCACGAAAGCTCGAACAGGGATGAATGGAAGGAAATTCGGAGGCAATCAGGTTGTTGCCATCTTTTTCCCTGAAATTAAGTTTTCGCAGGGAGAATATGATGGCTAATTATTTGTCACCAGCGTTGCATCAGTTGATCTAGTATTCAATGACGTTCTCGTCGTTTAGCAATATTAGGTTTGAGGAGATTTAGCTGTTTTAGGTTTAGTTTTACAGCTAATGAAAGTCTGGATATGACATGCATTAAACTTGTTATGTTGTACTATATTTATCTACTTAGGTATTGCAATGGGGACTCACAGTTGGGCTTTTAGTACACACTGCAATTGTTTCATCACGGTTTTGGCGATCGACTGATTTTTTGGACTTGTATCCTTTGGGTTGAAAAAGAAATTTGGTACGGTATATGAAATTTGAAAATATGGTACTTGTCTTTGTCATGACATTAGGAAAGAAGTTAAAGAGGACTGCTTTGTTTTAAATTACATGTAAGATTTATCTCTTTTACTTTATGGAGCCTTCAAACTTTCGGTACAATTGATTTTGATGTGAATTCACGATTAATGTCGCTGGAGCTTGTGGTGATTAACTACAGTAGTGATAAAAGAGAGAGGCATTTATAGGATTGCTCGTATTCGTACTCGAAGTGATAAAAAATATATCCATAGCATCTTCTCGGCTCAAGCCTCATATTCTTCTTGTGGACTTGCCTTCATGTTAGTCTTTCTCTTAATTTGGGCTGTTTGGGTCGGGCTCGGCAGAATTAAATTTGCATTAGTAACTGTTACTCTCGAATGTCCTCCTTGGTGAGAATTGTGCAACCAAATCATAATTTTCCTTCTAAGATTCTGATAGTTTCCTATTACAAGCTTCCCTTTTCTTCTCAGGTCCTGATTACATTTGAGTGTGCAGTCCCATCAGCTTGAATTTTGCTATAAGAGTTTTCATTGCTTTATCCTCCTATCATGCCTTCCGAGTCATTTCCCATATTTCTGAATCTTCAGCAATGATGACCAACTGTAAGAGTTGGTCATGAGAGAACATTACCCCTCTTATTTTCAACCCCCTTTTTATAGTAAATTTCAAAGTTAAAACCCAGTAGTTTATATTAAAAAAAAAGTTTTTATCAAAGATAGTGAAATATTCCAACCTGATTCATATAATATAATAATAATATCTCTAATCATGTTGACCAAGTATTGTATGAGAAGAACTACAGCAACAAAGAATCTCTTGAAACATTAAAACTCAATAAAAATTTCCAATTACTCAAAATTTTAGTTTAGCCTACTGTGTTTCTGTCTTGTATGTCTTGATGGAAAATATGCATTATCCATGTAGGCTAAATTATATAACGTCCTTATTTTCTCTCTAACTCCTTCACACACACACACTATAAATATATATATACCCACCATCAATTTAGTTATTTAAATAAAGATAATGTCGTTATTTTCTCTTTAACTCCTTCACACTTGGCCTACTTAACAGGAAGATAAGATTAAATGTAAACGATTTACATTCTCCCACTTGGTTCATGTGCTTTAATATTATACCAAGAAAGCAAATGACAAAATTTGCAATCAATATTTATGGCCAAATGAATTGCACAAAATGAAAGAAATAATTATCTAAATGTATAGAAGTAATCAAAGAACTTCATGTAAAAGAAATCAATCAATAACATGAGAAATAACAATGATCATAATTCAATATCCAAGAAGATCAATCGCTAATCAGCCCCATATGCTTTACATGATCCTTAAATGACTCAACCGGCATTCCTTTAGTCAAAGGATCAATAACCATTAGCTCTGCACTTATATGCTAAATGGACACTTTCTGACTCTTTATACGATCCCTAACTACAAGATACTTTATATTGATGTGCTTGCTTCGACTCATATTATTCTTATTATTAGCAAATGAGACTGTAGAGGTATTATCACAATATATCAACAATGATCTTGATACAATATCAACGATCTTTAACTTTGTGATAAAATTCCTCAACCACAATACCTGCGATGAACATTCATAGCAAGCAATATATTCAACCTCTATAGTCAATGTAACATCCCGTTACTGTTAGCAAGGGTATTTTGGTAATTGGGACCGACTGATAGGATTGTGCTGCATTCATTGACTGAGCATGTTACAGGCGTCTAATTATAGAGGAACAGATTTATTGCATATGCATTTATCCATAGGTACGTGCATTCATGATTTCCGGTATTTGATTGTGAGTTTGAATTGACTGT